>JANZLX010000007.1:26875883-26886065 GCA_025531955.1 Erythroxylum orinocense | reverse complement strand
TGCTGAAACATTTCCTATGGGGGCACAAGCATGGGGAAAAAGGAATGGCTAAAATAGCTTGGCACTCTGTTTGTAAGTCCAAAGAAGAAGGAGGTTTGGGCATTGATTCCATAGTCACTAGAAACAAACTCCTAATGACCAAGAGAATATGGAGACTTTTAAGTGATCAAGAGTCTCTATGGGCCAAATGGATGCATACTTACATATTAAAGGGAAGAAGTTTCTGGTCTCTCAAGCCTAAGCCCACCTACACCTGGTTTTTCAACCAGCTCCTAGGCATGAGAGAGGGGATATATCAGCACATCACTTGTCGAATAGGGGAAGGTGATAAAATATCCTTCTGGTATGATAATTGGATGGGCAATGGTCCTTTAGTCAATAACAGATTGGCCATTTCACTATTACATCGTATACCCAAACATGCTAAACTTCAGGCTAGCTGGTCTAATGGTGAATGGCCCCTCTCATTGGCTGAAATTCATAGCCTTCACATCCCTCCCCTCATCCCCCAGGGAGTGAATGACATTTTCCTATGGAGGGGAATTCCTCTCGCGGAGGTTACTACTAAGACTATCAGAGCTTTTAAAGCTAGGACATGAAACAGGGTGGGATGGGAATCCCTTGTTTGGAATAAGCTCCTCAGACCAAACGTGAGCTTTTTGCTTTGGTTGGCTATAAGGAATAGGCTAAGTACTATGGATAGACTCCATTTTTTAACTTCCCCTACTCACTGTATTTTCTGTCATCTGGCGGAAGAATCCAGAGACCATATGTTTTTTTACTGTAGCTTTTCTCGAACTCTATGGTTTACGATTTCCACTCTCTGTGTGCCTGACCATAATGACTGGCAGCTAACTTCTATTATGCATGAGTTATCTAAGCTGCCTCTGTCTCCATGTGACAGAATCCAGAGACCATCTGTTTTTTGACTGTAGCTTTTCTCGAACTCTATGGTTTACGGTTTCCACTCTCTGCTCGCCTGACCATAATAACTGGCAGCTAACTTCTATTATGCATGAGTTACCTAAGCTGCCTCTGTCTCCATGTGACAGGGACATAACTCTTCTTTCGATGGCTACATGTGTTCAGGCTATATGGAATGAGAGGAATCGCAGAAGATTCAACAACCAGACCACCTCTCTGAACTCCCTCACAGAGATCGTCACTACCACGATTAGAGAGCAACTGATTGTGCATCAGTTACATCTCCACTGTAGTAGGCGAATGACTCACATATGGAGACTCTAATCTATAGCAGTAACGCAAGCTATGCAGAATCTAGGGTTACATTCAATAAGTTGAGGGTTCTAATTGAAGATTACTTACTAGTTCTCCTACAACACCGGCAGCCTCATCCCTGTGGTTGTCAGCTCTGCTCCTTCATGTTGTCGCTTCCAGGAACGACTGCTGGCGATTCTCTCCTCGACCTGGCCTTCACTGCCTTCATCCTCTCCTTGATCCTCCCAACCCACGGTGCCCGCCTCTCTTCTGGTATTCCGCTTTGCTCCTAGTCGTCTGCTTTTGCCGACCTCTCAGTGCTTGGAACGCCTTCGTCTTGTTTTGCTGAATTGGGAAAATGGCATGTTTATCAGAGAAAGTTTTAAGTCGTTTTGCCCTAAATGCTTAGTGGCTCTCGCTTGATTTATTTTGTTTCTTTATTCCCGACTTTGTTCTTGGGTTCCTAGGTCCAAACCGGGTTTGATTTCCTAAATTTGGGCTTCCTATGTATATCCTCCCTTATCAATGAGAATTTTTTAATTTCTCAAAAAAAAAACACGAACCATGCACCTTGAATTTATAAATCATCTAAATTTATCAAAATTTCAAACTAACTTGAATTCTTATTTTGGAAATATGAGTTAACTTTAAGAGGTTATAACTTTTTATTAGCGTTAAATTATGAGGTCTATAATATACATAAAAATATTGATTTAAGTCTACTCTTACAAAATTATAACCACTTTATCGTTTTAAGTTGATTTTTAAACTAAAATTTCATCATTACTATTTTTATAATTTTGTTTTCTATCTTATTAAAATTTCATCATTACTATTTTTATAATTTTGTTTTCTATCTTATTAATTTTCTATATTTTAAAGGTTTCCAGGAGAGGTTGAAATTTTATAATTTTATTTGTGAATTCAAATAAAAGAGATATTCAAATTTCTTTTATTTATTTTCTTTTAATGTTAACATTACACTGCCTCACTCATTAACTAGTTAAATGAATTAATCAATGATTAAAAAATTCAACCAATTCAACCGTAAAAATCTTAAATCGTTCAACTTTTTCTTTTAATTTTTAATTTTTCTGTTTGATTTACTTTAAAAATTTTTGTTATTAAAAACTAATCAATTTATTAATTAATTGATCAATTTTTGTAAATTAACAAATCTTTATAAGTAAGAGCAAGCCATGTAGTAATTGGTGAAGTTACTCTTTTGTGACTACAAAATTACAGTTTCGAGTCACAATGTAAAAGGAGGGTTGCGCGAAATTATAAGTCCTGATGAACAAAAATAAAATAAATAATTTTTATTTAATAATCTCTTAATTAAACTTTAAACTCTTCGATTGATAAGAGTAATTTCTTTCAATCATATTTTTTAATTTTAAAATTTTATATAATCTTTAGCTTATTTTATGATGTTATAATATTGGTTGAATCTTTTAAATCTTAAACTTTTTGTCTTACCGATTTAAGTTTTAAATCATTTTTAAAATATTAAAATTAATCGAAATGTATAATTTTTTATCTTACAAGGAAAAGAAAACAAAAAAAACGACTATCGCGTAACACGTAAACCCCTATGAAGCGTCTGATTGTAGAGGATTCCAGTTCGGTCTCGGGAAAGAGCGTCCATAATGCTCGGTGGTGGCTCCTGAAGGGTATGCATACCCTGCTCTGCGAAGGAGGCTAAATGAGCCAAGTGATCCACACATTGATTTGTGTATGTTGAAGTTGCACCTCCTAGGCTCGAAGAATCAAGTCTCGGATACTTGTCACCAAAAAAGAAATCCCAGTCAGATCGCTATGTGATGAAGAGAGAATATTAATGACCTCTAACGAAACACTTCCACTATCACGAGCCAATATCCCTAATCCCATGCCAGCATGAGACCGAAATACACCTCCCAGAGTTCTGCTAATAGGGGGTCGCCTAAACCGATATTGTGTAAGAAGGCTACACACCAACGCCCCTGGTAGTTCCTTATCACTTCGCCAACTGAAGCAATATTGTACCCCAGATGTACTGCACCATCGGTATTAAGCTTAACCCATCCTTCGATGGGCTTAGCCCACCTTACTAAGGTACTCAACGGAAGCCCTTGGTATGGAAAGACCCGGTTTCTCATCTCACTGGCTCGAGTGATCCAAAGAGTGTAATCCATGACAACTTTAATATCGTCGAGTGGCCAAACAAAGCCCGGCTAAAAAATGTTGTTGTTTCGCCATTTCCAAAGAAACCAATAGACGACAGCAAAAATAGTAATCCACTCTGCCTAATAAAGTTGCACGTGATGCCTAAGGTTTGTCCTGAGCCAGCTGCCCTCCCTTGCTAAAGAAGTCCCCATCAACCATGGTAGGAGGAAATTTGTGCCAGAAGGAGTTAACCCGAGAATAGTCCTGTAAAGCGTGTACAATCGATTTCTCTTGACCACAGAAATGACAATCATTCTCCAGTGTCAGATGACGGGTCACACGTTGCTTGTTGGTTAATAATTTCCCTTTAGTCACCAGCCAGAGAAACGACCGGATACGCTGAGGACCTGCCTACTTCCATATGTCCTCCCAAACTCCGTTAAAATCGTCTGTGTTAATAGACTCAATAAGATCGTTTGCAGACGCTACTGTGAATCTTTGATGGGTGGTTTGGCCCCAGAACAATTGATCATCCTCATGGTCGTTGATGTAGGAATTGGTGGACGCGATAGCCATACACACATTGGGGGGGGGGGGGAGATAAAGTTGGAAGGATTGCCAATCCCAGTTGCCACTCTCATCCTGGAAATCAAAAATTGTAGCAATGAGAATGCTTTCTAGGATTTCTGTTTGAGCCATTAAATAGAGAGGGCCCCAATCGTCAAGCCAGTTGTCAATCAAGAAAAGGATGCGGCGTCCATTGCCTATATGCCATTTAGCGCCTTGACGCACAATATTCCAAATTGCTGTAAGCCCCCACCAAAAAACTAAAGTTCCGTTCGTTGCTAACGTCGGAGGAAGATGATGAGTGTCGACCCGGTATTTTGCCCTCAGCGTCTTAACCCAAAGAGCCTGGGATTTAGTAAGTAAGTCCTGTCCGAGTTTGATAAGGAGAGCATCGTTCATTGATCGAATGCGCTTAAGCCCCAGTTCTCCCGCTTTCTTGGGAGTATATACCTCAACCTAATTGACAAGGTGAATTTTCTTTAGGCCATCCTGAGACCCCAAATGACTGTGGTTTCGTTAACTGATGACGAATCTCCCAAATTGTACTTTTCAGGAGAGGCAAAGCTTTCTCCAAAAGGGGATCCACATCTTTCAAAACGATGAATACGGTTGAGCCAGCTTATGATTATCCCTGATAAAGATGCCAAAAGAATGGCAATAATCGAATCACAATAATCGAGGTAAGGGTCTTTATCCTCGCCGTCCCTTCACTCTCAAACGTCAATTGTTATCTATATGGTGGACGCAAGTAGGGTAATGTGAACATTAATAATCAGTTAACTCATGCTTCCAGAAGCTGCATTCAGTAATGTATAGTGATATGAGAGTAATTTGATACGTACAATTGATGTGTTAGTTCTATTATTATTTCTCCTTTTACCACATCTATGTTACAGTGTATTTTTCATACTTATAATATATATTTTCAAGATTAAACATGGCTCGATTTCATCATAATTCATATTATTTAAAGAGACAAAAAGTAAGATTATGAATATTATATCAAATTTAATATTAAATTTAATTCTAGTATAATATAGTATCGGTACTAATTACTATTAAGTATATACAATTTGTGTCTGCACTTTTTATCAAAATTTAAATAAAAAAGAGGTAGATAGTCATAGTTGGATAGCTACAGAGTTTGATCTCAAATTATTTTGAGTCTGTGTAAGTCAAATTACCTCATAGGTAAAGAATGAAAAGATAGCTTAAGCACTTTGTAAAAAGCTTGAACCAAAGCATGTTAAGGTGAATAATACCAAGGAATGAAACGATTAACTAAAAGATCAAATACCCTTTTGTCACAGTTGTCTCAACTTTTATTACGTTTCTTTGTAACATCGGGAATAAATTATATCGACTTTTCTTGAAAGGAACACTTGGTGTTCTTTCTTTTTCTCATTTTTCTGGACTCGTTCAATGGCCCTGTGGTTTTCATGATAAACTTTCACGTACTAAAGTATCAAATCCTTTCACATTTTCAATGTACTTTTGCTTTTGTAAGAATGATAGTGAATTCATTGTCTGTACGTTATTGTGCTTGAGGGAATGATAAGTTGACAGATATGCGTTTTATTTTGTAACTCTGTTCGATATATGTTGATACTTTTAACTTCATATTCTCACAGTTCGTATCTTTTGGCAGATATTTGTAGGCCATAGTTACCATAAACTGGAAATTAACTTGCCTCTTCTATGTTTTGGGTCCATTCGTAGCTCATTTTGCAAGCATTATTAGGTACTTTTTTGTTTAGTGGTATACAATCAAATTAGCTTTATGTTCATATCTTTTAAGATTTGTTTTTAGTTGATATCTATTTATTCACTCTCAGGTAGGTTGGCATTTTGGCTCGGACCCTTCCTCTATCCCAAAGTAAACACTCAAAACCAATTTGGACCAAAGCAACATCGATTTGTTAAATTTTAACTAGCCAATGTCGTTTTGTCGGAAGCTCGATCAGATAATGTTGAGTCCCCACAAGTCAAAAAGAAAAGGTCTTACCTAATCTATTCCCACCCTACTTTTAAGGGGTGACCCGAATGACAAAACTAACTTGTTAATAGTCTCTTACATCAAGGAGTCACATTTCAAGTTCACAATTAGGGTTTGCAAAGTTGAAGGAGAGAGTGATTCAGGGAACATGTGATTCGCAAAGTACCCGAAAAGTAATGAATAGACAAGAGTTAAATGGACTTACCTATCTTGAGTTAATAGCAATGTATAAACAAACTGGGAGTTGTTACATAATTACAAAGATAACTGTTACAAGAGATAAGATAATTACTGACTGCGTAAATTTGCCCCTCACAAGATATAAAATGACTATACTGAACCAATGGTCATCAACAATTTCAAGCAAGTTCATAGCTACCCAAAAAAAAAAAAAAATCCTCAGACTCACAAAAACGTAACATCACCTTTGTTTTTCAGGAAGGACCGCTTTTCTTCTCTGTTAAATACTTTACAATTCTGTAATATTATTCCAATCTGCTTTCACTCACATCAACAATGTCTATAAATCCTTGAACTTGTGCTGTCCAACAGTCCACAACACAAACACAAAAACACACCCTTAATCGCTTTACTGAAGGACCTGTTCTTGATCTTATACCAATCCTAATCTTCAGGTGGTCATATATATATATATTTTTTTAAAGATGGGTATTCTTCGTCTGGCAGTAGGAATAATGGGTAATTCTCACTTTGATCCTTTTCTTCTTCCTGATTCGATTTGTTTAATCTAAACCTGACCTAACACATATCAAAAACTGTGTGTGTTTCAGGGAATGTAGCTACCTTGTCACTCTATTGTGCACCCATGTAATATCCACAATCCTGACACTGTCTTCTCTTCTTTTCATTCACTTATAACTATGAGTCCGAAACATCTAAACGATGTTTTGTTTGTTTCTTGTAGAATAACATTCACGAGGGTCATAAGAAAGAAGAACACGGAGGAGTTTTCTTGTATTCCATACATCATTTCACTGTTATCCTGCCTTACTTACTCTTTTTATGGAACTCCTGTGGTGAGCTACGGATGGGAAAACTTGCCGGTAGTCACAATCGATGGTATAGGGACAGTTCTTGAGTCATCCTTCATCATAATATACATATGTTTTTCTCCATTAAAAGAGAAGGTAAGCTAGCTAACTTCCTTAAAATCCATTAATCTGAACTTAACTAGCTTCTTCTTGTATCTAATTTCTTGTCTTGGGACATGCAGGTGAAGGTTGCTGCAATAACGTTACTCATGATCATGTCCTTTGTTTTGGTTGTTCTAGTTGCCATATTCGCCTACCATGATTACCACCATCGGAAACTCTTTGTTGGGTGCGTCGGAGTTGTGTCGGCCGCCGTAATGTATGGCTCTCCGCTAGTGGCGCTGGTGAGTAACTAATCTTCCCATGAAACTCGTGTTTTCTATTTAGTCTTTTCAGATTCATGACAGTGTCCACTTGCTAAGTTAGTTCATATACAGTTAAAACTTTACGATCGAGTGTCTCAAGTGGACGAAACCAACTTTTGAAATGTCGGAAAAAAATTGATTGATAAATAATCTTTTTTATTATTACACACTCTCGTGGTCTCATTAAAGCCACCGAGCACCGAAGGGGTTGGTCTTCGCTGAATTAAGGTTGGAGGTTTTAGTGACGCTTGAATATGCAGCAAAGTTAAATACTCGGTAGTGCTAAGTCGCTATCGGGAGTCTCATAAATTACGAACGGGAGTTAATCTGCTGTGGTAATAATTTAAAGATATTACCGACAGTTGAACCTACTCAAAATATTTTGTGGGTTAACCCGAAAAAAAATCATATGTAATGATTTTATACATTAAAAAATGTAAAATGTAAAAGACAATATAAATATTGATATAATTTTTTTATTTCACTTTAAAGAATTTTAATATCACACATAGTTTTGTATTTTACTTAATTGCAAATTACAAGTTGAGCATAGGGGTTTGAAATTTTAAGATAAAAGATACCAAACTTATTCTAAAAAATATTTTAATTATTTGAAATTAGCTCATACTTTTTTATATTTACTAAGCTTTATGATATTGTTTATTAATGCACATTACTCTATACTGACTAGTTATATAATAATTTTTATTAAACTAAGTTGACATAATTTCTTCAAATTTTTATCAAAAATATTTCAAAAAATCTTAAACTTTACTCTAAAGAGATATAAAAATTATTTCTCGGTCAATCTTGAACTTACTTTACTTAATAGACCTTAAGAGAAATGATTACGAAAATCCTCTTTCGACTTAAAAACCTAATTCAAAAGATCACATAAGATCGGGCTCAAATCGATCTCGCTTCCAAAGATTGAAGTGCACTTTTATATCAGTAATTATTTGAGCTTTTTTTTTTTACTAAAAAAGCGAAAAGTTCAATTAAGCCAAAGTTGAAGCTTATTAAATTTGATTAATTTATGTTCTATGTTTGTATGTTTATGAAAAATTAAAAATTTTGAGAATTTTAAATTTTAAGAAAATTTTTATATTTTCTTAAATTTGTTTTTTTTAGTATAGTTTGTTTCTGCTATGGAATTTGCTAATTCTTCCCCTATTTCTCTCGCAGAAAACAGTGTTGAAAACAAAAAGTGTAGAATTCATGCCATTCTACTTGTCATTTTTCACCTTACTGTCAAGCATTCTTTGGACAATTTTTGGACTAATGAATCTCGACTTCTTTCTTGCGGTTCGTGTTCTTTCTTTCTTTTTTCCTTTTACTCTCCCAAATGATAATACGAAACGCCTTCATCATCATCATCTTTTTTTCTCAAATATTTACAGTTTTCTTAATTAACTTGAAAATTCATTCATGGCAGTCACCAAGTATCATGGGCTGCATGCTAGGAATCATTCAACTTGGGCTATACTTCAGTTACGGCAAAAGGGATATCAAAGAAGAACCCAACAACTGTGACGTAGAAAAGAATGAAGAGAAAACTAAAGTGGAGATGCAACTCAACCATTAATGGCAGAACTTACGCAATTGTATTCTAAGCTTAAGTTGTTAATTAAATAATACAATCTCTAAAGTTAATAAATCTTTCTTTCTTTTTTAATATTTGATGTTTTAATTATATCAATTTTTTATCTTATAAAATTGCGAGAATTAAGTTCTAAAAAGAATAATACAAGTTATGGTAATTGATAGATCAATTATATTAAAGATCGGTGATTTTCTCAGGTTATTGAAGATCACTAAAAAGCTTATGAATTTCATTTATTAGTTGAATTTTCTAGCCTATATTTCCTTGAAATATATTGTTGGATTTGTAAATGACTCGAACCGGTTCCAGTCTGGCCAAACCCGAGTGAATAGACAAAATTTCGACTTAACCCGATTTTAAGATGGGCTCAAATTTGATAAAGTTGACATAATTCAATTTAAAATGATATTTTTTATATAAGATTTGACCGGTAACAAGTTAGGGGGGGAAAAAAGGTTTTAGCCAATAATACGAGTCTAGCGTAACTCATTACTATTTCTAAGAATGTAGTTGGAGAAGATGAGGGAGGATTTTGAAAATGGTGACGTCCGAATTCAATACAGCTCACTTTCTCAAATGGCACCTAATCCAACAATGACAAGTCCTCCTTGGTCTGTGTGGATCGACTGAGATGTTACGAAACTGAGAAAAGGCAATATGATAAAAGTTTTAATACTAAAAATAACTTAAACTTTTTTCAAATTTTCACTTATAGCATGAATTTTAAAAAATAGCAATAAAATGTTTAAACTTTTAATTTTTTTTCAATCTTACCCTAAATTTTAAAAAGTAGTAATAAAATATTTAAACTTTTAATTTTCTTCAATTATGACCTGATTTTATCTGTTGTTCTCCCTTAGCACTCAACCCTTTGTTTTTGTTTATTCTTCTGACGCTCCAAACTACTATCGCATTACATCGTACTGCATCAATAAGTTTTTCGTTTTTAGTTCGTTCCTCTAATGCTCTTAGGGGGCGGTTGATTCATACAAAGGAATGGTAATTGAAATGGGAATGAATATAGTAAAGAATCAGAATGGATATTATCATTATAATTATGATGGTTGATTAAGAGGAAGGAATGATTACCATTACCTTTAATAGTGGTTGGTTTGTAGAAATACAAATATATAAAAATTTATTATAATTAAATAAATAATTATATTATATTATAATTAATTATATTGTAATTAATTAAGTATAATATAATTATTAATTATGTGTTAATTAATT
>JANZLX010000007.1:26841481-26860350 GCA_025531955.1 Erythroxylum orinocense | reverse complement strand
TTTCTCAAAATTCACTAAAATTCCAAAAATATCAAAAATAATTCCGAAATTGCCAAAACACATTTTAATCATAATTAACAACTCAATTGTACCCGAAAAATGTCATGAAAGCATGTACAATCATATAAATGTGCAAAGATGTGCATATCACAAATAATACTGCATGAAATGCATTTTCCCAATTTTTCATCAAATTTTCAGAATTCACAATTCTAGCCCTTATGTGGGTAACGGAATATTACATTAGAGGTATCTAAACTTTGAATTTCTACCGCACCATAAGAAAAAATGATAGTAAACTAACAGTCCAAGCTAACAAGATCGTAATTTTCCTAGAAATAACTTAAGCTTCTAATGATAAAGAAGAATTTTTTGTCCGATTAAAAATTGTTTCCTAGAAATCATTTTATCATGAAAAGCTTTAGTTTTTTCCTTATAGATTTTTGCATTTTCATACGCTTCATTACGAATCTCCTCTAATTCTTGCAATTGCAATTCCCTATTACAACTAACTTCTACCTGATCCATGTTTAACTGCTTCACAACCCAATAAGCTTTATGTTCTATTTTCACAGGTAAATGACAAGGCTTACCAAAAACTAACGTGTAAGGCGACATGCCTATCGGAGTTTTGTACGCAGTTCAGTACTCCCACAAAGCATCGTCCAATCATAAGCTTCAATCCTTTATATTCGAATTCACCACTTTTTCCAGTATGGATTTGATCTCTATATTAGACACTTCAACTTATCCACTTGTTTGTGGATGATATGCTGTAGAGACTCAGCGTGTGATACCACATCTCTTCATCAAAGCCTCAAAAATGTTGTTGCAGAAATGGGTTCCTTTATCGCTAATGAGCTATGATAGCTCGAGGCATTCTGAATCTGACAAAAATGTTAGATTTAACAAAATATATAACATTTTTAGCATCGTCAAATAAAGTAACCTTAGCTTCAACCCATTTGGAAACATAATCCACAGCTAACAAAATGTAGTTCTTACCAAAGGAAGAAGGAAAAGGACCCGTAAAGTCTATTCCCTATACATCAAAAATCTCACATACCAGAATGTTCGTAAGTGGCATTTGATTTCTCGATCCTAAGTTACCTGTTCTTTGACAACGATCGCAAGACTTGCAAAACATGTAAGAGACATAAAAACAACTTAGGCCAAAACAGTTCACATCCAAGAATTTTCGAGTGGTTCTTTTAAGACCAAAGTGTCCACTACACACAGATGAATGACAGAAATGTAAACTAGAAGGAATTTCATCATCTATGACACATCTCCTAACAATCTGATTAGAACATAATTTCCAAAGGTGAGGCTCATCCCAAATGTAGTATTTAGCATGTCACTTAATTTTATCTCTTTCAGCTCTAGATAAATCACTAGGTAAAGACTTAGTCACCAAAAAGTTTACTATGTCCGCATACCATGGAATTACCTGTCGAATTGCGAAGAGGCTCTCATCTGAGAATTTGTCATGAAGAACATCAGATGCGATACTCGGGGTGATCCTACTTAGGTGATCGACCACTAAAGTTTTCATCTTCCATTAAAATTCGGTGCATGCAAATAGTAGGACTAATACCCTTTAAGTCAGCCACTGTCCAACCGAAAGCTTCCTTATTCTCTTTTAACATGTTAATCAACTAGCTTTCCTGTAAAACCATAAGTTGATTAGAGATAATAAGAGGCAATGTATCTTGCTCACCTAAAAAGATGTACTTCAAATGACTAGGCAAGCTCTTCAACTCCAACTTTGGTGGCTGGACTATCGATGGCAACAACTTAGCATCATTTCTGGACATCTTCAAGCATGGTAGCTACTGGAGCAATGGTTTAGTGTCCTCCATTTTGTACACTAGCATCTTCATGTAATCATTGAGCAAAATCA
Source organism: Erythroxylum orinocense (assembly GCA_025531955.1). NCBI lineage: Eukaryota > Viridiplantae > Streptophyta > Magnoliopsida > Malpighiales > Erythroxylaceae > Erythroxylum > Erythroxylum orinocense. The sequence continues at coordinate 26,858,447 of JANZLX010000007.1, read as the reverse complement.
ATTCTTGGCTATCTTTTTATTGTGATGCATTTTCCACTTCCAAGATTATGCCAAACTCATCTTTGGCCTCCAAAATCAAATTTTTCTGCACCCATGTGTCAATAAAATCCACAGAAATAATAGGTTGTTCATCATCTGAAATTTTCATGGTATTATATATATTGAACTTAATTAATTCACTGTTAAATTCTATAGTTAAAGATTCATCATGAACATCAATTTTCGTTCTAGTCATTTTCAAGAACGACCTTCCGAATAAAATCGAAGTGGAAGAAGATTATTATCGGTGCCCATCTATAAAATATAAAAATCAGCCGCAAAAAGCATATTCCCTACTTGAACCAAAATATCTTCTAACACACCCTTCGAATAAGCATTTGAGCGATCCACTAATTGAATCACTACATTAGTTTCGTTACGAGGTCCAACATTTAAAGATTTATAAACATCATATGGCATGACATTTATGGGCGCACCTAAATCTAACATAACTCTTTCAATTCACAAATCACCAATTTGACATGGTATGGGTGGAAGCTTTTTCTTTTGCAAAATAGATGAAACGTTCTCCCCAAATTTCACCTTCTCATCAAATTTTAATTTCCTCTTTGAAGTATAAGGTTCCTTAAGGAATTTCGCATACCGTCGAATCTGTTTAATCGCATCAAGTAGAGGAATATTTACTTGAACTTTTCAAAAAGTCTCCCATATTTCCTTCTCTTGCTCTTCCTTCTTTGCTTTGGCAAATCGACTCGGAAAAGGGGGCGAAACCACCATATTCTGCAGATTATTTTACGTCATTTCTGGTTACTAAGGTGCCGTTTGTGTTGCTTCTTCTTCTACCTCTCTTTTGAAATTTTTCAAAAATGGTTCCTGCAATTCCTTACCATTCCACAATGTGATAGCCTTCACACTTTGTTTAGGATTGATCTCCAATTATGCCAAAAATTTTCTAGAATTTTGTGCCTCCAATCGATTTATTGTAATTTCAATTTGGCTTATTTGATTTTAATATTTCTTTTTTGATTTTTAATATTTCGGATACTTGCTTCAGTATTCCACTGAAACGTCAAAGTGTTAGTGGCCAAAGATTGAACTATATCTTCCAAAGAGGGCTTACCTTCGGAATTGGATGTTGTATTTTGATGTTGTCGAGGCATATACGGTTTTCTATACTACTGGAAATTTGTGGTTACTTACTGCCCTTGAGGATTTCCATAACGCAAATTCGGGTGATCGTGCCAACTCGGATTGTAATTATTGGAAAATGGGTCATATTTCCTTTGATTCAGTCCAATAAAACCTCCCACGGCACTCACATGTTTTGCGTTTTCATCCTGTAAAATCGAACATGCGTCAGTAGGGTGTCCTAACATCGAACATATTCCACATATCTCTGCTTCTTCTTTCTTCGTAACTGCAATTTTTCGCACCAAAGAAATAAGGTCATCCGATATTTTCTCCAATGTGGCTATCACCTCATTCACGACTTTTGTTCCATGCCCAGCACGTATCCCAAATTGTTGGGTATAGGAAGCCATGTTTGCGATCAAGTCCCTTGCGGCTATCAGTGATTTGTCAACTAAGGCGTCACTACTTGCAGCGTCGATCATACTCCTATTCGTGAGTGAAAAACCTTCGTAGAACTATTAAATCAATAGTTGGTCAGTTATTTGGTGGTATGGATAGCTAGCGCAAAGTTTCTTGAATCTTTCCCAATACTCATAAAGTGTCTCTTCCACATGTTGTCAAATTCCACAAATTTCCTTCCAAATGTTGGCTGCTTTCGATACTGGAAAATATTTCTCGAAGAAAAGCCTTTTCATTTTAGCCCATATTTGCACGTTTTCTCCGACTGAATAGTACAACCAATCTTGAGCATTATCCTTGAGAGAAAATGGGAAGGCTCTTAGCTTAATTTGCTCTTCTGTCACATTCTTCGGCTTCATTCCCATGCAAACCACGTCAAATTCCTTCAAGTGTTTGTACGGATCCTCTCCCGATAGACTCCTAAAAATAGGTAATAAATGAATCAGCCCAAATTTTAATTCAAAAGTATTATCATCACCTAAATTCGGAAAGTTTATGCAGTGAGGTTGTTGGGCGTCCATGGGCACGGTTAGTTCATGAAGGGTTCGGTTTGCTGCCATCCGTTCCATTTTTTGCGTTTGTTGCTGTTGTTTCGTCTATTTCCGTAGCATTTTGGCTGTTTTCTTAATCTCTGAATCAAATAACAATTGAGTTGTTTTGTCTACTCGCGTAACATACATATACCGTTGAGAAATTCTCCAACAACGATGCCAAAATTTGGTACTGCTATCGCTTGCAACCAAATTCAAAAAGAAACCAACTTTCATTAATACAAATTAATGTAGTAGTGAAAAGTGAGTATCGTTCCCACGAGGAATTGTAACGGTAAAGAGTTTACGAGTTCAAAACTAAAATAAAGTAACAAAAGGGGGTTTCAATTCACGTAAATTTAAGAGTATAGAAATAAAAAAAATCAAAAATTAACAAAAAGTAATTGGATCTGCAAAATTTAATAGACAAACCTTGATTTCGGGTCACCGATGTTATCACACTAAAATGGATCCTTCATATAAAATTCAGTTCATCAATAAACATTCATTGGGAGATATTTTCTCTTAAGTGTAAATGAATAGAAACATGTATTCTAAGCATTCTTATTAATCAACAACCTAGATATGGTCGTAGGTTCAATTGAATAATAGCTTTAAGAACTAAGAAACCAATGAACAAGATAACACATGTATGCCATGCATTTAATCAAGATGAGTATCTTCTTAGAATTTTCCACTCTAACGTAAAGAAGGTAATCTTAATTGCCACTTGTGATTAATAAAACTGAACATGATATTTCATTAATCTAGCTATTAAACGAATCTATTCCTAGTTGTGCACCTAGAAATCAATCAATTCAATTAGAAAAAGTAATTTGGAAGATACTCAATGTTCATCAATAAAACAAACTTTATTGAAAAATTTCACACATAATAAATGATAACATGGTTCCCCTTAACCAAGAAAAGGGATTTAGCTACTCATAACGAAAGTAAAAATCAAAGAAATAACAAAACATAAAGTCTCCATCCGTGGCCTTTCTCTAAAGAATCCGAAAATATTTAGAAGAAAATGCAGAAACGTCAACTAAACTTCTGGAAAAACTGCAGAAATTCTAAACTATGTTAAAACTAATGACTGTCGTGAATAGTAGTAATTCCCCTCCTTTTTTGCTTTTTGATCCCTTCCTTTTTTTCATTATCTTTAGCAGATCACACCTCCCACGTATTCAGGTTGCAACTCTCCAGCAATCCGATCTTCCAAGATTATGAAAATATCAAAAGAATTAGATTTGAATTTGAAAACAGATTCTGCAACTGGTTTCCATCCTTGCATGTGCCCACACTTAGTCACTGAATTTGCTGCCAATCTAGAATTTTCGGGTTATCTTTGTTTCCTTTGCATCTTTTTGATTCAATTTCATCTCTTCAGTGTTGAAAATCATTTTGGAACAATTAAGAGACAAATCCATAAATTTTGAATAATAATTTCACCACATAAGAGAGATTTATATACCAAATGAATGCAAAATAACAACTTAACATACCCTACAATATAGAGAGAAACCAAGATAGAACTTGAAAAACCCAAATCATATAAAATATGAATCTTCCTATAGGTCTCCAACCAAGCATCAACATTTTTTCAACATAACTTCGTAAATCAAAATCCAAAAGTAAAACTCTCAAATTATCAAGCAGAGCCTCATTCTTACTTCAAATATACTATTCAACAAGTAAAGAAAAATCAAACACATACCAATCACCCAAACCTTAGAAAGCTCATAAATAAAAAAAACCCAAAAAGTCTAGACGTTAACTTCTTCGGGCCCTTTTTAAAAAACAACATCAAAATATACTTCAAAAATGTAAAGCACACAGTCCCTATGCTCCTCGAAGAAATTCAAACCTGGGCTTATTCTTCATCACATTAACTTTGTAATCAGATGTCTGGTTGGTTTCTCCCTTAGAAGCAACTAACAGATCCTCTGTCTGACTAGTTTCTTTAACAGCAGCAACTAATTGTGAATTTGGAAATTTTCTTATTTTTCCTTCATTACATTTTTGTGCTTGTAATGGACCCTTTCTAACTTAAGTATGTTTTGGTAACATAAGCTACTACTGGAAATTTAATGGAAAGTGTTTAGATTTTCGGTTTTGACCTCATTGAAATATCATTTGTAATTACTTGTAACAATTCAGCCTTATGTGCCCGATTACCCCACAAAAGTGATATGTAGGTATGAACTTTCGATTCTTCCTTGAGATTTCTCCTTAGACAGATCTGGTCGCACCATTTTTCTCATCATTCAACTTAGAACATTCACCTTTATTGCCAATGCCTTGGAGATCTCCTTTAATCTTACCAATTTCCAACAATTGTTCTAATTTTCTGAACCTCCATTTAACATCCTTATTCCTTTCTCTATACTGACCAACTTCAATTTTGTTTCACCAAACTCATCTAATGTAGACAACAACTTCTTCTCTAAATCTTGAATGATGTTCTTCATGGAGAGGTTTTCCTTCTTTAAATTTTCATTTTTTTTGCATGTATGCATCCATTTTGTATATATTAATTCATAGGCTTCACAGATATCCTCCTTTTTGTTATCAGAACCACTGTCATCACTATCATAATATGAGATTAACCTTTGAGCTGATTCGTCTGTGTTTTTCCTAAAATTTTCTAATTTATCCACGTTTTCATCATCAGTTTCTTCCTTCTTGGTTGTTGTTAAGCAAGCAACTGGACTTTTGTTGTATAAAACAACTAATATAGCACTACCTACAACTTCTTCTTCACTACCATACTCACTTCCGAATTCATTCTTACTCTAAGTGCTCATATAGAACTTCCTTTTTCTCTTCTTCAAGGTGTTAGTATATCCCGCTTGCACATGTCCGAAGCGTTGACACTCATGACATTGAATTTTCTTCACTTTTCTTTCACCCTTTTGAGTTTTAACTTGTTGTTAGAAGTGGCTATTTGATGAACTCTCACCATTTTGCCTAACCTCGTGCTATCCTTCTTTACTTTCTTTAAACACTTGCTAAAATTTATTTTCAATAATTCCATATCCTCATTCTCATATGATTCATCTTCTATGTCATTCACGGCTTTATCAATTTCAGCTTGCAATGCCAATCTTTTACCCCTCCCTTGTTTGCCGCTTAACAAATTCATCTTAAAATTGGTAAGAATTCTAATTACCTTATCCAATGACAATTCATTGATATCATGAGCTTCCTCGATTGTTTCAATTTCTGGTATGAATCTCGGAGGTAACGATCTCAATTTCTTCTTAACCAGTTTCAAGTTAGAGTATTTCTTCTCGTGTTGATGTGCTTGGTTTGCTATGTCATGCAATCTCTCATGGAAGTCTCCAATGGTTTCACTCTCATTTGTCTTCAACTCTTTAAATCTCACAGCCAACATCTGAAGTTTTGAGGCTATTACAGATTTCGATCCCTCATGTATAGTTTGCAAAGTATCAAACGCTTCTTTTGTCGATTCACAAGCTGATATTATTAAAAAGCGACCGTCATCAACAGTACTAAAGATGGCATGCATAGCTTGAGAGTTTCCAAGTGCTCTCTCTTCTTCAGTTCTTGTCCACTTAGATGGATCTTTCGGTAGTACTTATCTCTTGTCATCAGTTATAACTGGATGTGTCCAACCATGTAACACTAAGTTCCACACTTTTGCTCCCTATGCCTGAATAAAGACTATTATCTGTGATTTCCACGCAAGATAATTGGAACCATCCAACAGCAGCGGCCTGATGATTGATGCCCTTTCTCTTATAGTCATAATTGCAAAACACAAACCAACGCTAACTTAACGTACGAAGTTCTGATTTGGTGACCCGCTTTGATACCAATTAAAAAATCCGAAAGGATATAGTTTCACATAAATTATGAATGGTTGCAGTTGTTATAAATTTTTTGACAAATACGAAACAAAAAATCAAATTTGCAATAACAAATCAACAACCAAGATTTGATAACGCAGTTCGACACACATTGTTTACTTCTGCGGGGCCCTCATTCAGCTTAATTAATTTTACCTGTCATATAACAATAAATTTACTCAAGGCATTATAGAGCCAACTTACCCAACCCCTGACAATATTCATTTTCTTCACCACTCGTGAAAGTAAATCGCACACAATAGTACGACTGCCTCGTACTAACCCCAACAGAAGATTTTCTTAATAATATTTGATAATAAAGAATGAACTAAAATAACTCAAGTGATTGAAATAACAATAAACATAAACAAAGACACTTGAGAAAGAAAAATAACTTCCCTAATAATTCCAACTTCTTCAATGACAAATTTATTATTATTAGTAGTAGTATTAGTATTATTATTAATTCTTTTCCGGGGCATAAAAAGCTCAAAATTGACATCCAATCCCTTACATAATTATGAGTCATATAAAGATATAAATGTCAGTGCTCCATAAAACATAGAATATAACCATACGAATAAAGAAAAATAAATTTCCACATATGTCTGAAATTTTTATATATAAAAACCAATAATCCATTGCATAACCTACTCGACGACGAGTAGCCATACACATCTGTTCCTACTTTGTTCCAACTGCTTTCTTCCATCTACTTTTTTTCTATTCTGTTTATCTGATAGATGAAAAAAGTTGGAACAGGGTGAAACACGTTACCAGAAACGGACGATCTCGGGTGGCCATGTTAACTCTGTGTAATACACATATAATCATTAAGAGACCATTCCTCCAACTAATTTAAAAGCAGGAGTATATAGATACAGTTTCCAAGAAAAAAGGAAAAGAAAAAGGTAAGCGCAATCAAACATAACACTTCCCATGATCATCATCATGGTGCATAAAATCTAGATCAATGTCTAAAAAAAGGTTGGTTGGCTTTGTTTTCTTTTCTCCATATTTAAATTTGACAAAAAATCTAACAATTATGTGTATTAAACTAATTCAATTTTAATCAAGATCCAGTTGGAAAATTTAGATCCTGGAAATTAAGTAATTTTAATTCAATTATATTACTCGAAACCTAAACAATTGAATTTTAATCTAACATCAATTCTTTTTTACTTTTCAGTTTGATTTATTTTCATAACTTTTTTTGTTAAAAATTGATCAATTTATTAATTAATTGGTTAATTTTTGTAAATTAATAAATTCTTATAAACTAAAATAAATTAATTGATTTTCATTTAACAATATTTTTCAATTTAAATTTAAATTTTTCGATCAATAAAGACAACATACATGTTAAATAATATTTTAAATATTTTAATTTTATTTATTCTTTAACTAAGTTTATAACGGTCTAATACCGATTGAACACCTTTCTTATTAATTTAACTTTCAATTTGGTTTTAATATTTTAGAATAAATAGTGAACGGTCTACAATATTTTGTCACGTTTTATGGTAGACGCTTAATAATTGTATAAACAGTTTGTGAACTCCACGTTCCTTCTTCTTTGCTTTTGCCAAAAGATGCGGATAGAAAGTGAAGCTTTGCTTTAATTTCTTTAAAGTTCACTGGCTGTTAGACTATAAATACATATTATATAATCCCTAGATTAGTATATAGTTCTCTTAAATTCATATGAGAATTGAAGTTAGATTGTAAAGAATATCATATAATGTTTAGTTTAGTATGTAATTCTCTTAAATTGATATGAGAATTGTGTTAGATTATAAAGTTTTTACATTTTTTTTTATAAAATCAACATTAGCGCAAAAAACAGACAAAGACAGGGAAGGTAAAGAAAACTAACCCAAGCCAACAGGCTTACCCCGTACACTCATAACCTAATAGCCTTTCCCCCTTAACAAAACAGAAGCCAAACAATTTGAATTTAAAATAGAGACTAAACAAGAAGGACAATCAGTCCAATGATGTGGGTTTGCATGTAATAAGGCTACCCTAGCTAAAGCATTAGCCCCCTTATTGGCAATCCTACGCGTCCATTGAAAGGACAAGTGAAGAAAATATCGCTTGAATGATAAACAATTAAGGGTCAAAATTTCAATCTCAGACCAATTTAGCGAAGGAGCTAATATTGATTGGACAGCTACCAAACAATCCAACTCCACAATAACCTTAGCAAGCTGTTGGTCTTTTAGCCAACATAACTATACTGCATAAATGCATTAATGAATGAATAAGATTTAATACATATGAAATATCCCTTTTCCTTGTTGTGTATGATTTTTTATTTTGCAAGCTCTTTGTTTAGAGATAAATACTTGATGTGTGTGTTTTTATTTTTCATAATTATGCTTACTTAGACTTATCTTTAGTTAGATTAATCTTTAGTTTAATACGTACGTACGTCCTTTTGTTTATTTCATAAATATGCAGTGAGTCAATTGTATCCAAAAGCAGTCCACCGGCTTTTATTCTATGTATAACGTCATGTTGTTTTGTTCTTTGCTTCTAGGTCTCTGTTTTCTTCTTTTCTTTATATCATATTCATACAACTTTTAAGTTGCACTACTAGATATTCAATAATTTATAAATTATATATTTTCAATAGATTATATGATTGGAGATTTAATAACTCATAAATTACATATTTAGTTAGACATGACATGATTGATATAAGTGATAGTCTTCTACTTCGGCATGATCTCTACTTTTTAACAAATATCTTCTTTACTGTTGAGATGAGTTGCAACCATTATTTCAAAAATTAAAGATTAAATCGATAAGACAAAAAATTTAAGGTTTAATCAGTATTAGACTGTTATAAAATCAATAAAGATTACATAAAATTAAAGAATTTGAAATATGATTAAAGAAATTATCGTTACTTGTTGACAAATTTAAAGTTTGATTAAAAATAAGATTGTTAAATGAAAATTAATTGATTTATTTTAGTTTATAAAAACTTATTACTTTACTAAAATTAAATAATTAATTAATAAATTAATCGATTTTTAACAACAAAAATTTTTAAAATAAATCGAACCAAAAAATTAGACAATTTAAGATTTTTATAGTTGAACCGTTCCAAAACCCTAATTCCAATTATTGTGAACTGTTTTATATATATATATAGGATAATAGGACACATATGCTCTCCATCGCAACTGGAATCATTAGTTTCCCAGAAAATGGGATTTCTTCGCCTGACAGTGGGAATTCTGGGTACTTCCTTACCTCTTACTTTGTCCTTCCAATTATACAGGATACATATGTACTGTTTGTGAACTAACCTAATACATATGTTCTTGTTGCAGGAAATGTAGCTTCCTTGTCTCTTTTCTCAGCACCAATGTAATGTGCAGACTCCATAATCCTTCTCTAACACAAACTTGTAAAGATACAAGTTTTAAAGGACCTAACATCTGATTGTTTTGGTTGTAGAATAACTTTCACAAGGGTTATAAAACACAAGAGCACAGAGGAATTTTCTTGCATTCCTTACATTATTTCACTCCTAAACTGCATCGTTTACACTTGGTATTCAACGCCTGTGGTAAGTTATGGATGTGAGAACTTGCCTGTCCTCACCATCGATGGTATAGGGACCCTTCTCGAGTCATCCTTCATCTTCATATACTTATGGTTCGCTCCACGAAAAGAAAAGGCAAGACTGCCAGCTTCCTTTGTTTTCCCAAACGAACGGTTCCTACTAACTTCTTGTAGTTTGGAATGTAGGTGAAGGTTGCTTCTTTGACTCTAGTTGTTGTCCTGTTATCCATTTTGGTGATCGTGGTTTCAGTATTTGCACACCATGGTCACTCTCGTCGGAAGATACTTGTTGGATGTGCTGGGATAGTGGCATCTGCAGTAATGTACGGCTCTCCTTTAGTAGCTGTGGTGAGCCATAATTTTTTTTATTTTTTTGTTTTAAATTAATTTATTATGATTACACAAATGTAAAAAAAATATTTTTCTGAATTAAAAGTACAATTATTTGTGGAGACAAAATCTAATCACCACACATGCATAGTTTGTTATCCATTCAAGACGAAGAACATACCCTTTTGAGACATAAAGACTATAGGAAGATTGCTTGGATTCTTAGAGGAAAATCTTAAATTTAAACATGTATAGATTGTTATATATTCACTGTTTTAACTATATATTCTCTTGCAGAAAACAGTAATAGAAACAGAAAGTGTAGAGTTCATGCCATTCTACTTATCATTTTTCACTTTCCTTGCAAGCACTCTTTGGGGGATTTATGGATTATTGGAACTTGACTTCTTCATCGCGGTTTGTACCCTTCTTCTTTTTTTCCTTCAAAATATTTTGTTCTGAAACTGAATTAATTTCTGGTTGGCAGTCTCCAAATATTGTTGGTTTCATACTATCAATCATTCAACTTGCCCTATACTTCAAGTACAGGAAAAGAGGCATCAAAGAAGAACCCAACAAGTGGGATATAGAAAAGAGTGAAGATAAATCAAAAGTTGAGTTGCAACAAGGGGTTAATGAAATTATTATTGAGAAGAATTGAATTTTTCAATTAAAAAAATGGAAGAACAGCTATAAAATTATAAATATTTATGGTATAAATATATACATTTATATATGTATATTCTCAATTATATACACTATCCAAGTAATTTATGGTATGGTTGTTTTATTTGTACACATTTGATGTATCGATTATATCAAACTTATTGTATGCAATTGCTCATTTTTATGCCTTCATGTATAAATATCAAAATTGTAGGTTAATAAATAATAAATAACAATGTTTTCAAATCTGGTTCGGAAGTTAAACCACTAAGACAAAAATTTTAAGATTTAATCTGTAACACCTCGTACCCGATAATGAAATCGGCATACCGAATATTACCATATTCTTAAATACCTCATATTTCGAGCTGCAACAATTTGTTATTTAAAACCTCATTATTCTAGTAATTACTATTCACTTTATAAAATTTTGACAGAATTTCCTCTATATATACTTAAAATCTTCTGCAAGAAACTTCAGTATACTTCTCGTGCATGTTACTCAACTATCTATCTTCATGTCAAACTCCTTGACAAAATAATTTACCCATCCTCCCGTACATTTCAACACATCTAAACCATATTTCATACATAACTTCATTTATTCATATATAACACATTTTTATGTGTACATGTCATAACCAAAAATAAAATAAAAATATTTAGCACATCTACCTCCAATTCTTTCGAGATCTCCCATGTGACTCTTGTCTTGTAGTACATTCACCATAACTTTCATCTAATTCTCTTCAAAATCTACGCACGAAAAGAAAATCCACACACTGAGTTATAGGCAAGCAAATTTATTTCACATTCAATTCAATTCATTCAACCATAACATGTATAATATATAATTTTTGTCATATATAAATATCTTCATTTCTTTCTAAGCATAAATAGGTATTTAAAATTAAGTTAAGATATACAAGCATATATCTATTTTAATAATTTACATCTAATTATACAATGATCAATAAATCGTACATTCAATTACTACTTTCATTTGAAGTTTTTTAATCATTAATCATGCATTTATCTACTTTATGTAGTTGTCCAAAGTAAAATCCATCGGAATTGCATCACCAAGCCGCCAGATGAGTAGGATTTTTTAAAAACATATAAGATCGAGTTCTCAAAATCATATGATTCATTTTTTATATACATTTATATTGGAACTGAGCTCTCAAAATCATGTAGTTCATAACACAAATTAAATGTCATACATTGAAACCGAGCTCTCGGAGTCATACAGTCTGGTAACATATATCATGACGCAATACTGCTAACTCCCTAATTAGCATCCCAACCTTATCACATTCCTCCAATTCCTATCTATTTTACTAGGGGCAAATATAATTAAATTTCATAGAAATTTCATAATAAAAGTTCGGAATAACCAATTCAAGCTATTCCATATTCAACCAAAGTAAATGTCTTTTTTTTCCGTTATTGGTTTTAATTTAATTCATACAACATTTAAGACATATTTATCTCGCCAATTAATCAAAAATAAAAAGTATACCAAGTTTCTCGATTCAAATATAATGTATGCCAATGGAGGAAAGTACAAATTATAAGTCCAAAATCTCAATTAATTCACATATATACTTCATTTAACATCTAATTAAATATTTTTAACAACAATTTCATAAACTTTCAATTTTACTCAAAAACCCTAAATTTCCTAATACACAATTTTTAGGAAAAAGTAGATTTGCAAGAACACTTACCAAATTAATGTCTAAATCTTCAAATTAAACTTCCATAAACTTCAATTTCATCATCAACTCCTTATTCCTTCTCTTTCTCACTCTCTCTCCTTCTCTCTTTCCGTCAATTCATCTTCTTTATCTTCATAATATTGCATAACAAATTCAATTTCATGCATTTTGATTCATTAATGCATGCAACCATACCAAAATCATGTACTAAAAATAATCAAAACTCCATTAACTCACCTTATAAATTTACAGACACTATTCATCAAGAACACCCATATACTTTTTCTTCATCTTTTCCCAATTTTGTGTTGAAATGGTGAGTTTAGGAACCCTAGGTTGATGATTTAGCGTTTAGTAGGTAATTTGGGGTTAAAATGAAAGAAAAATGGCTTGAAAATGTAAGAAATGGAAGAAAAATGGAGAAAAAAGGAGGAATGGTTGTTCTCGACACTCCTTAGTGAAGAAGAGAGGGTAGATGGCGAAGAAAATGACATAAATGTCATGTGGTCCTTCATTAAAAATTTTCCCATTTTTTATATTAACTTATCTATTAATCCATTCTTTCTTTTTTTTCAATAAAAAATACTCATAAGAAAAATATCAACTTCACATAGAGACCTTAATTAATATCATTTATTTCCATTAATATTTTCGGGTTTGACTTTCACCATTTCTTGGGTCAAACTTTGACCATTGATCAACTCTTGGTCAAACCCTTAAAACGAACTCGTTTAAAGCTCTAATTTGATCATCGAGCTATTCTTGAACAAAATTATCCGATACAAATAAAATAAAATGTAATTTGGGTCCCGGTGTCACTATTCCCCTCGGGTTATATTATTCATGACCCAAAAAGTACTATTCATAAAATCGAGATTTTTGGGATGTTACACAACTAATATTAAACTGTCATAAAATTAGTTAAAGATTGAATAAAATTAAAATTTTTGAAAAATGATTGAAGAAGAGTATTTTTACTTATAAAATAATTTAAAGTTTAATCAAAAAAGGTAAATGTTAAATGAAAATTAATTGGCTTATTTTGAGTTATAAAAACTGATTAATTTATGAAAACTGAAAAATTAAGTAATAATCTAATCAGGTTTTAACAACAAAGATTAAACTAAATCAAACCGAAAAGTTGAAAATCAAACTGAAAAATTAACTGGGTCAAAGTTTTCACTCTTAAATCGGTCGAACCAATTCAAACATTGATAAATAATAATTCGAGACTTAATTATTTTCATTAATCATATGAATGAATATATTTTACATTTTAATTTGACTTTTTATTTTTATGTTTTAAATTTTTTAATTTATTCACTATATTATTTAGTTATCAAACAACCTTTCCCATTACATTTCCTACGCCTTTTATGGTTTTTTCACACAAAACGACATAATATTGAAATATTTAAAGTTCTAATACAACATCTGTTTAAAGCTGAGAAAAAGTGAAAAATCAATAAAATATAACAGAAAGAAATCAAGGAATTGTGTGATAATTATACAATATTATAAAGGTAAATGATAATTTTTAAAACATAAAAATTGAATAAAAAATCAACAGAAAATACAGGGATTATGATCTATATGAAAAAATTCAACCAAAAAAAAAAGGCATAGGGAACTGGCTAGAACAAACCAATGTAAAACAACGTCGTTTTACCCGATTTCAGGGCCCTCATAAGCTGAACAAAATTGAGCCTGTTGCTTGGGCATGGATTCGGCTTGGCGAGTTGCCAACTCTAATTAAGAGAGGCCATATCCCATGTTACCATATTAATTCCTCTGAAGAAATGCTGATTTGATCACTAATTTGGAACCAAAATCTGGACTATGAAACAAAATAAGCTTGACAATCAAATTAGTTCTTCAACTACCTTCTCTATCATCATCATAGAAACAGGACTGGCATGGATATGACACAGTAAGTTTTCAGTCAGATGCTCCCAAATAGTACAAATTACACTGCTAAATGGATGTGTTGACATTGGTATGAGACAATAAATTTTCAGTCAGATGCCCCAAAGTAGTGCAAATCACACTACTGAGGGGATGGGTTCTGCTTTCCGCAGAAAACACATGAAGTCTATTATTCAGCTCGATCCAACTACAACCAGGACGCTTTTTCACTTCTAAGCCCCTGAGTCTGTTCCGTACATTTATCTTCTCACCCCATTTTCCTAGGAATGCATACATGTTAGACATAATGACATACGCAGATGGTACCTTTGGATCCAAATTGAACATGCAATTGGCGACCCTTTCACCTACTTCCATGTCCCTCCAGAACCAACAAGCGCTGAGCAAAGCTGCCCAAATAACCCCGTCTGCTTCAATTGGCATTGATTTAATAAACTCCTCAGCCTCAAGCAGACGACCTGCTCGACCAAGAAGATCCACCGCACATGCATAGTGTTCTAAAGTTGGGGTTATTCCATAAAGTTCCTTCATTGAATAAAAGAATATCATCCCCTCATTCACAAGACCAGCACGACCACAAGCAGACAGAATACCAACAAAAGTTGCACCATTAGGAGCTACTCCTTGCTCTAACATACACTGAAAGAGTAGTATTGCCTCAGAGCCAAAACCATGATGTGCATATCCATTAATAAGAGCTGTCCAAGCTGCCACATTTGTGGTAGACATGCTTGAAAATGACTTCTGAGCATCAGTGATACTACCACATTTAGAATACATGTCTACAAGAGAAGTTCCAACATAAACATTTGATTCAAATGGGGTTTTAATCAAGTTGGAATGAAGCATTTGCCCTTGTTGAAGTGATCCAAGACAAGAACAGGCATGGAACAAGACAGAGAAAGTTGATCTAGTCCATTCTACTGAGAATTGTCGCATGGATAAAAACAGTTTCAAAGCTTCTTCATGCCGATCATTTTGGATATAACCTGACATCATCGAGTTCCAAGTCACGGGGTCTTTCTCCTGTTTTGTATCTTCAAAAAGCATCATAGCCTTGTCAATTTCACCATTTCTTGAAAACACAGATATCATAGTATTGGAAGAAATTATAGTCTTGTGAGGGATTTTCTCAAATAATTTCTTTGAATCCTCAACCTGACCATTTATTGCATATCCTTTCACCATCAAATTGTATGAAACTGCATTTTTCTTCATCCTCTTGAACACATATTCAGCATCTTCAATCCTACCCATCAATATCAACCCCGAAATCATCGAATTTGAAGTGTTTGAGCATGGGCCAGTGATTCTATCATAGACCATCTTAGCATCATCAACAGCGTGGCAACTACAGTATAGCTCAATCAAAGCACCACATATTGATGGATCGAATTCATACCCACATTTCACAACAATCCCATGAATGCTCAATCCTTTACTTAAAGCACCAAGCCTGCTACAAACCCTTATAACGGAATCCAAAGTAAATTCATTAGGTACCGCCTCACCACTCCCTCTCATACATCGAAACAAGTCCAACGCCATTTCACATGAATTGTCGCTCTTTGCATACCCTGAAATAAGAGCGGTCCAAGACGTAACATCCCTCGTTGGCATTTTAACAAACAAGTCATAAGCATCGGCCAGGCGCCCACACTGCACATACCCAACAATCATCAAATAAGACAACACACCATTCCCGCCACGCAACTCTTCAAAAACCCTCCTTGCATAGTGAATTTCCCAACACTTGGCATAAAAGTACAACAATGCACCTCCAACATGCTCGAAACTCTCGCACCCAGATTTCAAAACAAGGCAATGAATCACCTTCCCGCTACAAAAACTCTGCGCACGAGCACAGACGCTTAATACAGCCGATAAAGTGGTCCCACTGAGCCTCGTACCGGAACCGTGCATCATGGTAAATAGAGAGAGAGACTCCTCGAACTTGCCCCAGTGCGCGTAACCAGAAATCATGGTGTTCCAGGAAACGACGGTCCGTCGTGGCATTCGATCAAACAGGTAGCGCGCAATGTACAACTCGCCGTTACGGGCGTGCTCCGTTATGGCAATGTTGGTGGAGACTACGTGAGGGCAATCGGAACTTGCAATCGGGTTGCAAGTAGAGTAGTTTTTGAAGTAGCTGTATCGATTGTTTTTCCATTTCATAGGAAAAGATCGCATGAACATTATGGAGGAGAGACATGGAGAGGAAGCAAAGTCAGAACCAAAACTTCGCAGCTTTTCTGCTGTCTGCTTGGTTGTAATGGCTTAAAAAGCGAACAGATATGCTGTTCCTAAATTGCTCTGCAACTATGCCTCAATAAATCCTAGGTAATAAGTTGGATGCTTAGGATGTTAAGACATAACAGGCACAGCAATTTGGAAGCGGTAGATCTGCTCCCCTAGAAAGGTCCCGCACAGCCTGGTCCGATTTAACCCACAAAATACGGTTTGAGTCGATGGTATGAATACCGTATCAGGTTTGATACCGAATTGAGTTCTGAAACTAAATTGTAATGATATCGGTCGATATCAGGTATCATTTTGGGATATTTTTTAAAATTATAAAATAATTTTTAAATTTTTTAAAAAATACAAAATAGTCCATATTGATATATTATACAGTTGTACTGTATACTTACTAGTTTACTGTTTACATCAATCATGCTTTCAAAAATCTTAATAATAAATAATAATGACAATTAATTTGAAATAACAATAATTTTTAAATATTTTACAT
>JANZLX010000007.1:26808730-26823451 GCA_025531955.1 Erythroxylum orinocense | reverse complement strand
ACCGGTTTGATCGGTTCGACCGGTTCAACCACCGGTCGAACCGATCGAACCGGTGTGATGTAATAATTATGTTTAATATTTAAAATGTTTTAAAAAATACAAAAATAAAAAAAATTGTCTGACCGATCAGACTAGTCAGACCGGACCGATTTGACCGGTCGGATCGAATCGACCGATTAAATTGACCGATTTTAGCCGGAACTGGAGAATGAGTCGCGTAGGTTTGTAGCATGGTAATGAATTGCATCGAAATTCGAATTCCTTGAATTGTTATCCTTGTATTGAATTAATTAATTATTTTCATCAATAAAATTAGTGGGAATGAATAATTTAATGTAATTTATTTAATTACATAAATATTATACATTTCTTTTTTTAACCATAATGAGAATTATTAAATTTAACCATACAATTTATATATTAAAATAATTAAATTGAAAATTAATATTAACATTTAATAGTACAATTGAAAAATAAAAACATGGGGATGAAATAAAAAATGTTTTTATTTTTATATTTTATTACAAATCTCAACTAATTGAGTTTTTAATTTTTTTATTGCAAATTTTAACCAAATAGATTTCTATTTTTTGAATAAATAAAATACATTAAAAATAAAATTACAAAAAACTACAATAAAAACATAAAAGTAGAACCAAATAAGTTCTTATGTTTTTATAAAATTGTTATAATTTTTTATTTTTAAAAACAATAAATTAAAAAAAAAAGACGGGCTCTTAATGTTTAAAATTGATTAAACTAAAATTTTAAAAAAATCTTGATTAAACTTAAGATTTCAGGAAAATGGATCAGATCGGGCTCGGCCCAATCCATCACTACACCGCTAACAAATCCAGATAAGATTTTCAATTATTTCATCGCTTGTTGCTTCGTTCGTTTTGTGGCTCTCAAAGAAGCACCTTTCTGTATCTACCCTTCACCCTCTCTCTCTCTCCTTTCTCAACACGCAAAACCCAAACACATACAGCGTATATATATATATATATCTGTGTATGTGTGTTTGAGAGAGAAGAAGATGAGTTTGAATTTACATTTTTGGTATTAGAAGCCCTAACTCTATTAGAGATTCTGAATAATGACAGTTATTACTACTCTACAAGCTTCTCTTCTCTTCAGACCTTCCCTCTCTCTCCCCTCCTCCTCCGGCCGCCGCCGCTCTCTCTCCTCTCCTCGTCTCCTTCTTCGCCGCCACCACCGTCCCCACTACCACCATTCCTTCTCTAAAGTTCACTTGTCCTTTTCTCGATTTCTATCCATTTCCTGTACATTGCACCGCGACAATGCCCGTTCCGATTCCGATTCCGCTTCTCCAACTGTTTCTCCCGCCGACGAGGACTCTAAGTTATCTGAATTATCCGTCGAGAACGGTGCGGCTTCCGGCGTTGTAGAATCGAGAACCGATGTGCTGGACGGAGAACGGGAGGGTGGGAAGTTGATTGAATTGGGCGAAGGTGTGAAGAGTGGGAATGCGGCGGAGGACGGGAAGTTGGCGGAGGGTGTCGGAATTAATCGGGAAGTGCCGGTGATTGTGTTTCTGACTGGACTGTGGGCGATGGCGAAGAGAGGATTGGAGAAATTGTTGAGTAACTTGAGTTTTGAGTGGTTGAGTTGGTGGCCTTTTTGGCGCCAAGAGAAGCGTCTGGACCGTCTGATTGCTGAAGCTGACGCCAATCCTGAGGATGCTGTCAAGCAGACGGCTCTCTTCATTGAGCTTAATAAGCACAGGTCTGTACTTCTGTGTGTACGTTTCATTCCGCTTATTGCTCTGCAAGTCGCCTGCTTTTTAGCATTGAAGTTAAAAGGGAAATTCTTGTGCAGCCCTGAGTTGTTGATTAGAAGGTTTGAACAAAGAGAACACGCAGTAGATAGTAGGGCAGTTGCAGAGTATCTTAAAGCTCTTGTTGTTACGAATTCAATTGCAGATTATCTTCCAGATGAACAATCTGGGAAGCCGTCCAGTCTTCCTTCATTGGTAAATTAAACACATTGTTGATCTTTCTTAATTTTATTGTCACGGAAGATCATAAATGTTTCTGTGATAGTATCACGCACATCATATTCCGATTATATCAATATGTTACTTGTAGTTGCAAGAGTTAAAGCAACGGGTGTCAGGAAATACAGATGAGCCCTTTTTGAACCCGGGAGTGTCTGAGAAGCAACCATTGCATGTGGTGATGGTAAGACTCTGTTACATAGTTTTTGTCCTTGTGGCATTGTATTCTGAATCCAAGACCATAATTACTGTGCCATTTTGCTTTTGTATAAGACGGATGTAATTGGATGTTGTTTTATGTTATTTATATGGAACTATGGAAGGTTGATCAGAAAGTCTCAGGCAAGTCACGGTTTGCGCAAGAGCTTATCTCCACCATCTTATTCACTGTTGCTGTTGGATTAATTTGGTATGAATTCTGTTCTCTTGATCATTTTATTTGTTATTATTCATACCAGTTAATTACATACAGTAGTAGATTTTCAGGGTGCTAGGAGCTGCTGCTCTTCAAAAGTATATTGGGAGCCTAGGTGGTATTGGAACTTCTGGTGTTGGCTCAAGTTCTTCTTATTCACCAAAGGAGTTGAGTAAAGAAGTTATGCCAGAAAAAGTATGTCAAACTATTGCACTCATAACTTTTATGGTTTATTGAGATTTTTCTGTCACTGATGTGGCATTTTCGTGTTTAATGTATTGGATTTGGTTGCTTTTCCTGTTTTGGTCAGTGTAAAAGTTAGAGAAAGCTTTAATGATAAGGTTAGAATAGCAGGAAATAAAACCAAAGTTTCAATGCAATTGGAGAAAAGATTAAAGGATGAACTGAAACAAAGTAGGTAGTGGATTGGTTTTTTTGTGTCTGACTGAATTGGTATCCTCCTCAACAGTTGATGTCTATTGTCTCATATTGCTTGTGTACTTGTTTGCATGGTCTGACTTGTTCTCTTGTTGATTTTCTTGCAGAATGTCAAAACATTTAAGGATGTCAAAGGATGTGATGATGCAAAACAAGAGCTTGAGGAAGTGGTGGAGTACCTAAAAAATCCAGCAAAGTTTACTCGCCTCGGGGGAAAGTTGCCAAAGGTTTTCTCAACAAATTTGTTGAATGAAACATAAACTTTCTTTAGGGCTTTGCCTTTCAATTAGAGTATTCTTTATTTAGAGTCCTTTTGGGGATATCGGGTAAATGAAGCATAAGGTGAACGAATCTATATTGCCAAATATGAAGATTTATAGAAGTTCTTAGTAGGCTGGGGATGGGCTAAGCTTTTGCCAATTCTAGATTAAGAAATTGTTTTAGATTCTTCTAAGAATCAGTCATAACTTGTGATGAATTGTCTGAATACTTTGTGCAAATTGGTTGGCACTTATTAGTTCATGAACTTGCTTGAGCATGTATTTCTCTTTTGTTCTTTTACAGCAATTCTTAACTTGATTGTCGCCACCCCGTTTTGTTTATGGTGTAGTTGTTTAGAAAGTTAATCAACATAGAAGCATGAGAATTTACCAGCTACTCTTTATATATATACACATATATAGATACAAACATACATACATACATACATCTATTGATTATAATATCTGCAACTTCAATAATGCTCCTATGCAGGGAATTCTCTTGACAGGGGCACCTGGCACAGGAAAAACTTTACTTGCCAAGGTAATGCCTTTTCTCTATCTATGCCTTCAGTTCTAGTAAAATTTCCAAGATCAAAGTTTGTTTGATTAATCAGAAATAGTATACCTTAAAGTTTCAATGTTACTGAAAACTCTATGTTTTGAGCTTCTGCATATCTTAAGAACATAAAGAAGGTTTTATCCTCCATTCCATGTAATATGTAGTATTTAACAGATTTATGAATTCCAACTATCTTGTGGGAGATTGCTACTTTTACTTGTTAGGGCAAGTTCATTGATGTACTATTTCCATCCTGAAGTTCAACAAATTTCTTTCCAGTCTTTCTTGTATTCATATCCTATTGATATATTGTTCAAGCTCTCAACTTTTTGTTTCCTCAAGAAGTTTGGTTATGTTTTCTGTTGCATGTATTGTCAATGCTATATACACTGATCTCTGGTTTTTGTAATGCTAGTAATATTTTGTTTTTATTGTGGAACACTCAGGCTATTGCTGGAGAAGCAGGAGTCCCCTTTTTCTATAGAGCAGGATCTGAATTTGAGGAAATGTAAGATAATTTTGGCTTTACTTCTGTTTTATGATGTATGATACATGATAGATATCACTACTTGCTTAAGGAAAAATCAAGCTTAGTTAATTGCCTAATATGTGATCCTCTCTTTTCATGGTACAAGTTGGAGATACACTATGTTTTTTGCCTAAATTTACTTTCTGCTATTTCCACTTGGAGACTATCATGATTCTGTTTGAACTCTAGTTTATGGGGATATAGTTTGTAAGGAAATGTAGCCCTGTATTTATCATTACTCGGAGTGAAGTGATAGCCAGAGAATGTTAGTTGCGCAACATTTTTTGTGGCAGGTTTGTTGGAGTTGGTGCTCGTCGTGTAAGATCTTTGTTTCAAGCAGCCAAGAAAAAGGTTTGCTATCCCTGGTGCATATACGTTTTATTTTTAATTTGTAGTGTAGAAAGAAAACAGAACCATAGCTGAAAACAAAGGGACGGAACTATTCTAATCATAACAATTGCCTGTAATTTCCATCTGCGGTCACTTTCTGAAAACAAAGGAGAAATTTGTTGAAGTTTTCTATCATTATCAGATAATAAATATGCAGATTATGTGGTGTGAGAACACCAGCAAAAACTCCTTCAGCTGTTTATTTGTATTTTGGTGTTTGTTTTGTTCATAAGAATTCGCATACCCGAAAACAGTGGAAATCAAACTTAGAACCTATTATGGTCTACTGAATGAGAGAAAATAGGACATCCACATAAAGTTCTATAAGTGTGCTGTGACTCCTTGATCCATGATATTTCTATGTTTATTCCATTTAAAGATGTAATTTTTCTTGAACATTGTACTTTGCTAATACACTTAGCATGTTGTTTAACTATTATAGGCTCCATGCATTATCTTTATTGATGAAATTGATGCTGTTGGGTCGACAAGGAAACAATGGGAAGGCCATACAAAGAAAACATTGCATCAGCTGCTTGTTGAAATGGATGGTTTTGAACAGAATGAGGTATCATTATCCTTATAGTTTTGTCTCAATTAGTTTTGTGCTGCATTTCTTAATTTTACAAAACTATCTGCAGGGAATAATATTGATGGCTGCAACAAATTTGCCAGACATCCTTGATCCAGCTTTGACTAGGCCTGGTAGATTCGACAGACATGTAAGTTGTTTGCTTCCTTTTTAAGGAAATGATTAATCATCTGTTTAGTAGACTTGTCTTCTTATGGTTCTGTTAGGGTATTCTGTCACATACTTATCTGAGCCTCTATCATGAGCAATCAGGAAATCAAAATTTCTGCTCTTCTGCTGTACCTTTTGGGTCCTCAAATTTATTTTCTTGGGGAATAACTTGCAAAATCACGTTGCAGATTGTTGTTCCAAATCCTGATGTGCGGGGCCGAGAAGAGATTTTACAGCTTTATTTGCAAGATAAACCATTGGATGATGATGTTGATGTAAGATCAATTGCCCGTGGCACCCCCGGTTTCAATGGAGCAGGTTGATCTTGGTGAACTGTACTATTTCATTGTTGAAATTGATTGGGTAGATCATGCTGTGCCCCCTAAAGAAGCCAATATTATCAGAACATGTTCTTTTTTCCAAACAGATCTTGCAAACCTGGTAAACATTGCTGCCATTAAAGCTGCTGTTGAAGGTGCAGAGAAGTTAACTGCAGCACAGTTAGAGTTTGCAAAAGATAGGATACTTATGGGCACTGAGCGGAAAACAATGTTCCTAACTGAAGACTCAAAGAAGGTACATGTACTCTCTATTGTGATCTAGCTATTAGGGTTTGGATGAATGCCGTATTGGCTGTTGGTTCACTTCTTTTAGAGCATAATCTGACCCTGGGTTGGAATGCTGACTGAAAAAGTGGAGACATTTGCAATTTTGCTGGTATTAACCAGTTTGGCTTTCTCAGAATGATATATCTACAACTTGAAACCTCTTTTCAGTTGACAGCATATCATGAGAGTGGCCATGCTATTGTAGCTTTTAATACTGAGGGTGCACATCCAATTCACAAAGCCACTATTATGCCTCGTGGATCGGCTTTGGGAATGGTCACCCAGCTTCCTTCAAGTGACGAGACATCAGTTAGCAAGAAGCAGTTACTAGCACGTCTTGATGTTTGTATGGGGGGTAGAGTAGCTGAAGAACTCATCTTTGGTCAGGACCATATCACCACTGGAGCAAGTAGTGATCTTCATACCGCCACAGAGCTTGCCCAATATATGGTTAGTTATATTCATACTCTTTGGGTCCTTCCTGATAGCAGTAAACTATACATCCGATTCTTTCCATTGTTGGCGGCCATTGTTATGGCATGAAGTGGTAATCAAACATTCAATTGCACACTGCTTTACTTGTCTTTGAAGGTGTCAAATTGTGGGATGAGTGATGCAATTGGTCCTGTTCATATTAAAGAGCGACCCAGTTCAGATATGCAATCACGAATTGACGCTGAAGTATGTCTTTCGAATTACTGTTGCTTACAGAGTAAACATGATATTTCCTCTTGAAATCTGAAGCCTGTTTGTTGGATTCTGTAGGTGGTGAAAATTCTTAGAGAAGCATATGATCGTGTAAAATTGGTCTTAAAGAAGGTTTGTTATTTTGCATTCTTTTTCTTCTTTTCGGTCCATCAGTATTAGTTTGCTTTATGAAAATCAGAAATTCACATTTTTATCTGAACAAAATAAGATCCTCTGGTGCCAATTTTATCGAAGTCTTTATACTTTGAAGTCCCTGACATCAGTCTATTTCCTCTCCATTTTTCTTTTTTCCTTTTCCTTTACAGCACGAGAAGGCATTGCACGCGTTGGCAAATGCACTTTTAGAATACGAAACACTCAATGCAGAAGAAATCAAGCGTATTCTACTTCCTTATCGGGAAGGGCGGTTGCCTGAGCAACAAGAACAACAGGAGGAAGGAGACTTTGTGTTGGCTTGATCCCACCCAGGTTATGGACAACAATTATTCGGCGAAGCTGGTGTACAGTATATTAGAAGCAGAGTACAGGTGATATTTACTTATGTCTGGTCTTTTTCTAGTTTCCTCTCCGTGTTCAGCTAAATGCGTAATAGAAATCCCATCTCAAAGCATAACCCTGAACCAATTGTACCCAGACCCAGCTCAAACAACCATAGTGATGATAGAAGTCTCTGTATTATTCTTTAGTGTATAATTGAATCTGTTGATCCCTGTTTAGGGCGAAATTTTGAGATACCAATATTTTTATATACATAAAATTGCAAGGATTTTCAAGTTGCGCTGACCTTTGACTTCCAAGATATAGATACTCATGTTCAACATATTAAAATATATGTATGTCGTCAGTTTCTTGTCATTTCTTATTTAGTGTACATGACAAAAGGGATTTACTTTCACACCCATGCATGCATCACATTTTCTGCTGGTCTTAAAATCTCTGAAGGTCCACTAGCATGCAGCCGAATCCGGGCTGAAATTCTTAGAAGAGCCCAAACCTTTTTCCAAGTCCATTTAGTTTCGAGGCTTTTTTAGGCTTTAAGATTTTGAGAGTTTTAGGTCACATCATTTGAGCCCCAATCTCAGTAAATAAAAATTGAAGCTGAACAAAAGTTTTAACTTCCTAATTATCACTGAAAAGTCATATAATGCGGGAACCATTTGAGTGAGGAATTAATTGTTTCAAGCCTAATAGGAATTATTTATTAACTACAGCAATAATAGAAGAGTAATTACAAATAGCAGTAAACTGTTAAATAGAGTCGTGTCGCCCCTACCTCAAACGACGGCAGCTCCAAAGCCTTATGTCACCAAACCAAACACACTACACTAAGCTACATGATATGAAACAAGACTAGAGACAGCTCTCCCATCACACTATACTATATACATTACCATGTATGTGTACCACCACAAACAAAATCCCCCCAAAACACCAAAAGAGTAAGAGAATCCGGTTCCTTTCTTCTTCTTTCATATTTCAGTAATGCACGAGCTCCTTACGAGGGTTTGGTTCTTTAGCTACTATGAAAATGGAAGTATATATATGATGCAAAAGGGAGTAGAGGAACATAACAATGGAAAAGAAATGTGCGTGTGTGTCGAAAGTAGTAGGATTGCCAGTCCGTCTCTAGATTCTCCAACGTGTGGAAGACCTAGAAGCCTCATCCTTAGCAAACTATAGTATTCCGTCACGCAGCAGGCCTGCCCTTCTTCTCACCTTCCTAAAGGCGATCAATTGGCTCGGTCCTATCCTGTACTGCATGCCGTTCCGAAACATCAGCTAGTGATTTTAGATTGCACTTGATGAGAGCTTCAACAAAGTAGCATGTCTCATCCTTGGTATTTCCATCAGGTACATCAACCACAAATGACTCAATCACCAGAGTTCCTGGCCTTCCATCAATGACCTCTGGGTGGAGAGAAATGATTGAGGAATAGTTCTGGAGCAAGAAAATGCAGATTGGACTTACTTTTAGTCACTTGAAAAAGTGAAGAACTAAACACAGTAAAGAGAAAGGAAATTCAAGGCTCAAACTCTCATCAACAAACTCTAGATTGAAGAAGCACTTATCTCCAATTAGCTAAAACTTCACGATACGAAGAATATGAGAATATCTCCGAAAGTAGAGTTATTCTAGCAAGTTAAGCCAGATCAAGACATAGATATGGATTTCCAAAGTAGAAATAACGTTTTAATGGCTGAAGCTTGGATCCTTGAAATGGAATGTGCATAATCATCTTTGCCAAAATCCAAAAGAAAAGTTGATCAACTGTCCTAGCAACTCACTATATGCAATCTTCTAACATGAAAAATAAACAACAAAACATAGTAACTCACTCTATATGCAATCTTCTAACATGAAAAATAAACAACAAAACATCACAAGTGAATCTTCAAACAAGACTTCATAGTTTCATGAAACTAAGAAGTGCTCCTGCTCAAAACATAACGGGAAGAGAAGTCACAAGTTATAACTTAGGAGAAGAAAATTTCATACTTTGAGCCTGTGATCACCACCAACAATCCTGATGCTGAGAATATGCTCATCATCATTGAGAAGTTCCAATCTTTCCGTACTTGTAGTGGCAGGAAGGCCAGACTTAACATCAACCTTTCTGAGACAGCCGATCTCAAGATTTCCCTGCGCAACACATCTGCTGACAAAAGGTTTGTACTTTTGCGGTTGATCAAATCTCCTAACCAAAGACCAAACCTACCAAAAATATGAAAAACAAGCTTAAGAAATGACTAATATGGTGTTTACACCTCCAAAACTCTAACCATGGCATATAAACTAAAGCTACCCCAAATTGTCTCAATCTAACCTTTAAAAAGATGCAAGAGGCAATAAACCAGAAAGATTAATTGATTTGGACTTCGTAGATACAATGAAAGGGTAAAGAAAGATAGATACTTTGCTTGTGTTGAACTACAAAACTTTAGATTCAACTATAGCATTACAACCAAAAAATCAGCCAAGAGAAACTTCAATTTTCAGTGCACGAACAGGTAAAAAATTTCATCAGTAACAACTGTTCTGCATTGCCTTGGATCTTTAAAATGGAAAATTTAACAGTGAAGAGAAAGTCAATTTAACAACAGGGAAAAAAAAACCTAGAATACTTGCCTTGACTTCTTTCTCAGTTCGATCAATGTCAGATAGACGAAATGAAAATAAAAATTGTTAAAAACTTCAATAATCTAAAGAAAACAAACTGCGACGTCAATTGAATACACCGTCATAGACAAAAAGAAAAAAGAAAAAAAATACTTGGACAAAGAAATCGAGAACACAATCCACTCAAACAATAACAAGAAGAAGAAAGAAGACCGCAGACTAGGATCCATACCATTAAAAAAAAACTTGAAAATCAAAGAAAACAAGAGCAAAGGAAGCAAAAACCAAAAAACAAAATCGGAACAAGAAACATACTAGATGAAGAGGAGCTTTAATATGCTTAATGAGAGCGGAGCTACACTGATGATCTGCAGGATCGTGGTTGTGATGTCTTTTGATGTACTCGGCCGCTACGTCACCGTTCATTTTCGCTAAAAAACCATGAATCGACGAATCAACAAACTCCGATCCGATCCGATCAGTTTGAAACAGTAATCAACAGATAAAAGGAAGAAAAAGGAGGAATTAGGTCTCGGAAAAGCGTCAACTACGAGTAGTAACCGCCATTAACAAAACCTCAAACTCCTCTCTCCGATCTCCATCACCGTCTCATCTCATTCATTCACTGTATTTAACCACATCCACGTTCCTACCCTATCCTCTACGACTCTTCTTCGTCTTCTTTATATATATAATATATATTATCATAATAGTAAAAACACTAAAACTACAAGAAGCCAAACGGATCCCTTTAATATTGCCCTTCACTTTACACTTAACTACCAAAATGCCACGGACGGACGGATTCTCTTAGTCTACTCCCCCATTTATAAATAATGTTAGAATTTAATAATTTTAATATTAGTTTATATTTATAATAAGTAATATATATTTTCAGTAATAAAAAATTATTATTAGTTGTGTTTTTCTATTATTTTAATATTTAAGCGTTTATTAAAAATTAATAATAAGAATTATGCACTCCATATTTATTTATTTATTTTAGAGCTTTGACATTAAAAAGGTAAATCAAAAATCAAAATATAAATACACTGTTCAAATAAACATTTGAATTTATTGGTTTTTCGTTTAACTTAAATAAAATTTTAGGATTAATTATTTATTTTAATTATAATTTAAGACTTTTAAATTAAAAAAGTAACAATTTTAATTTAAATTTTTTAATTGTGTGTAATTTTTATCAACAAAATATAATATAAACCTTTGAAATAATTTGATAGACTCTTATATTTATAAATGAAAAATAACTTACTAAAAATTTAGAATTTAAAGAGGTTTAATAATATACAGTCTTATCCGTAATTAACAGAAAGGTTGTTTCTAAAATAAATTATTATTTTAATTATACTTTTTAAAAATAATCTTTCCGTTAATTAAGAAATTAAAATAATAATTATATATTTCATATTCTCATATCTAAAAGTATAATTAAAATAATAATTTATTGTAATAAATAATATTATTATCATTTGTAAAGATAATTAGATATTTCATATTCTCATACCTAAAAGTATAATTAAAATAATAATTTATTATAATAAATATTATTATTATTATTTGTAAAATTGACGAAGTCTTCACTTGGACCTATCCAAGCCTCACAAGTAATAAAGTGGGGTGGGTCATAGTTCTGTCGGCAGCGACGGTTAGATTACGCGGAAACAACATACCTAAGCTTAGTTGACTAAGTAAGAACTTGGCTTGGAAAGTGAGGAAGATTGACCTATCATAACCACAACCATCACCGTAACTAGTCAGCCCCATACTCGGTCCAAACTCCATCAAAATTCGAACTAATTTTAATTAAATATATTTTTAATTAAAAAATAACGTAATTTAAAAAAAATCAATTTTGGACCCGGTCGAACTTATGAAGTCCGAACCGATTAAAATTACAAAATCCGAACCTGAACTCAACCTGAACTTAGATCGATTCAATAAAGTATATGGTTGGGTCAGTTGTGTCAGGCTCAGGCTCAGGCCTAGGTCTACATGTCCACGGCCCAGTCGTGGGTGATCATCTCCCATGCAAACACCAAAACTTACGTAAAGACTTAAACCTAACAATTATCCCATATATAAGGTACTATTTGGCCATGATACAGGTACGGTATTACAACCCTACTTTTCTCAGTTCTTAACAACCAAAACCCTAATCAAAAAATTGACTTGAGCGTTAGAGGGACTTGCCGGTTATCAACCCCGCGTGCCTTTATTTATTTTGCAGGTGCTCTTTAGCCGAAGTCATACAAAATCATGGATCCGAATAGCAAGAGACGTGGGTCATGCACCTAATAAAATTCTGAGGTCTAGAGTTCGAGCCTTACACCCACCAGAAGTTGTAGTTCAACTCGCTGCACCAAAGAGGACAAAACCAACAATAGTGCGGGCCCACCCAAACCAGTATATATTCATACAGTCACGTAATAATTACTTTTTGATTATACATTAAACAAATTATTATATATAATAATATTTTTATATTTTATTTTTTTAAATAAATATTACAATCCAATAAAATATTTAAGATATCTTCACTTCCCATGGGATCTCTTTCTAACATTCAATATGATCCACAACCTTGGAATCATCTTAGCTTTTCGCAAGTAAGAGGCAACCCCCGTAAAGATAGTCAGGATGGTGGAATGGAGGGTTTGAGATCAAAAGCTTCCGTTTTTTTAATCGAGCATGTTGTACAGAGTTTATTTAGTATAAAGTATTTGATTGGTGTGATTTGTAAATTATTGCGTCAATTTGACAATTTATCTAGTACATATTTAAAAATTAACAGTTGTAAATTTCTTTGTTTAAAAAAAAAAAAAGACGAGATGTTCCCTTATAGTTATAAAATATTAATATTTTAAAAATTAAACTAAAAATTAAACCCAAATTTAAAATTTAAATGTTCAACTAATATATAATAGAATTAAAAAAATTAAAAACTTAAGAAGATTGAGGAAGAAAATAACCTTTATACATTGTATTTAATTTAAAATTCTTATAATTGAATCGACTAAATTATAAAATAACAAAAGAACATTTTTACAATTAAACCGATTAAAGTACAAAATGTTAAGGTACATAAACATTCCTTTATATAATACTAAAGTACAAAATGTTAGGAGTACATAAACATCCCTTTTTATTTTCTTATATAAAGTGAAGGGTGAAAGTTACGTATTATCAGATTTTTTCAAACTTTACCTCATTACGAAATTTTATATTGAGTGTGACGATAATATTAAGTGAATCTTACGAAATCCTAAAATTTCTCTGCAAAGTGTGAGAGTGAGGAACATGGAGAATTGGAGACAGGGGTCACCACCGTAGCCATAGGAGTCGACATAGGTAAGCTGAGCTAATGAAAAAAGATGACTGACTACAAGAGGAACCGTGTCACGACTAGAGCCATACATGTTCACAAATCATTATCTTCGTATGCCAAAGTTTTATCTTCATGCACTGCAGATGTTTGTTGAATAGCCTCAAGGACCACGCTCAAGCAAAAAGAAAGCGTGCATGCTGTGTTTTTAGGTTAGGATCAATTGGACATGACATTTTCTGGTAATATATAGGCAAATCTTATAAAAGAGCTCCTGTGATATATTTAATTATTTATCTTAACTCTTGTGTTTTTAATTCATTCACCTTAACTCTTGTATTTTTTATTCTTATTCAAGATATCTCAATTAGGTATTTTCGAATAAATTTGCCCTTAGAATCAAGGGATTAAAAAAATGTATTTCAATAATCTAAGGGTAAATTTGTCCGAAAATACCTAATTAGAGTATCTTGAATAAGAATAAAAAACACAGGAGCTAAGGTGACCGAATTAAAAATACAGGGGCTAAGATGAATAATCAAGTATATCACAGGGACTGTTTTATATAATTTGCCTAATATATAAATGGAATTACTCTTTTTCTTTTCTTTTTTAAATTTCTTACGAGATATTTTAAGAAGATTTTAATTATAAGAAGACATTTTGAAGTCATTCATACTTAGATTAATCCTTACTCAAATTGAGTAAGTTCTTTGTCGGAAGCAAAACTGTAATCTTAAATTTTAAACAACTATATATATAAAGATGATTCAAACTAACGACTTCACTTAAATTTAAAAAAACCCTTTATTAATTCACCCAGGCCTTGAGGTTGAATACTACCAAAGCACCATAAACAGTTGCTGACACAAGTGAAAAGGATTTGGAGAATCCATCACCAAGCCTCCTGTGCTTCATATTTTAAAGCAAAAGCATATGGTGTTTCTTCTTTTTGTGTTAGCTTCCGCACGATCGGTTGCAGCGAATCAGGAGTCGATACGTATGATTCTCACTCCTGCTTCTTAGCCTGCCATTCTGTACCCTGACAACGATATATAATGTAAAACATATAAATTTTGTGTAGTTCATTTTTAAAAATTTTAAAATTCCTTTTAAAAATTTTCAATTTACAAATTTTCAAAAAAAATTATTTTTGTATAATTAAATTGAAAAATAATGAACAAACACAAATAATATTAATGAAGAGTAATCAAATATTACTAATATTGGTTCAGTCTGATTTTATCGAGGCTGAGCGTCGTTGTGTGGATCTATGATTTTGGTTAACCTTAGCTAGGAGATACTTGTAAAATAGTGGAAGGCACACAGGGGTTGATTACCGATAGGCCTCTCCGATATTTAAGTCAGTTCTTTTGTGGTAAGTTTTTAAGCCGTGAATAGAGAGTGTTAGAGTTCTAGAGTCGTACTTGCGTTACGAGGAGATAGTCAACTTATATAGTGAATATCTGCCGGATTTAGGTCATCATTCAAGAATGGGCCGACCGGCCCACAGGTCGTTCTATGCCTGAGCCTGAACCTAGCACGATCGACTCAACTAAATATAATAATATAATTAAGCTTTTAAATCTAC
>JANZLX010000007.1:26796817-26808630 GCA_025531955.1 Erythroxylum orinocense | reverse complement strand
ACAAATTTACCCTTAGAATCAAGAGATTAAAAAAATGTATTTCAATAATCTAAGGGTAAATTTGTCCGAAAATACCTAATTGGAGTATCTTGAATGAGAATAAAAAACACAAGAGCTAAGGTGACTGAATTAAAAACACAGGAGCTAAGATGAATAATCAAGTATATCACAGGAACTGTTTTATGTGATTTACCTAATATATAAATGGAATTACTCTTCTTCTTTTTTAATTTCTTACGAGATATCTCTTAAGAAGATTCTAATTATAAGAAAACATTTTGAAGTCATTCATACTTAGATTAATTCCTACTTAAATTGGGTAAGTTCTTTGCGGAAAGCAAAATTTTAATCTTAAATTTTAAATAACTATATACGTAAAGATGATTCAAACTAACGACTTCACTTAAATTTAAAAAAACCCTTTATTAATTCACCCTGGCCTTGAGGTTGAATACTACCAAAGCACCATAAACAGTTGCTGACACAAGTGAAAAGGATTTGGAGAATCCTTCACCAAGCCTCCTGTGCTTCATATTTTAAAGCAAAAGCATATGGTGTTTCTTCTTTTTGTGTTAGCTCCCGCACGATCGGTTGCAGCAAATCAGGGGTCGATACGTATGATTCTCACTCCTGCTTCTTAGCCTGCCATTCTGTACCCTGACAACGACATATAATGTAAAACATATAAATTTTGTGTAGTTTATTTTTAAAAATTTTAAAATTCCTTTTAAAAAATTTCAATTTACAAATTTCTAAAAAGAAAATATTTTTGTATAATTAAATTGAAAAATAATGACCAAACACAAATAATATTAATGAAGAGTAATCAAATATTACTAATATTAGTTCAGTCTGATTTTATCAAGGCTGGACGCCGTTGTGTGGATCCATAATTTTGGTTAACCTTAGCTAGGAGACACCTGTAAAATAGTAGAAGGCACACAGGAGTTGATTACCGATAGGCCTCTCCGATATTTAAGTCAATTTTTTTGTGGTAAGTTTTTAGGCTATGAATAGAGAGTGTTAGAGTTCTAAAGTCGTACTTGCGTTGTGAGGAGATAGTCAACTTATATAGTGAATATCTGTCAGATTTAGGTCATCATTCAAGAATGGGCCGACCGGCCCACAGGTCGTTCTATGCCTGAGCCTGGACCTAGCACGACCGACCCAACTAAATATAATAATATAATTAAGCTTTTAAATCTACTATTTTTAATTAAAATTGACTTAGACTATTATCTTAAGATTATCACTAGTATCATCATCATCACACTCAGTTTAAAGTCTTACAATAAAATGAAATTTAGGAAAGTTTGATAATATGCAATCTTACTTTTATATAATAAACAGGTTATTTTTGATTTAATTAAATAATTATAATAAATTATTAGTTTAATTTAAATTTAATTAGTTTAATTTAAATTTTAAAACTGAGTTGAATCATTGTATAAGCATTATTTAATTAGTATAATTGTGATATTCAGGACGCGTATATAGTTAGTTCAAAACCCACTGAGCCTTAAAAATATTAGATACCAAATCTTTAACTTGGTGCTTATTGTTGGACACGGCACTTAATTTGGGTTGCTAATTAATTAATTGCTTTTGTGGATCACCGGCTCGAAAAGGCAAATATTTGATACCACATAAAACGGATCCGCATGATTGTTTTTTTTTTACTAAGTAAATAGCATATTTTAAATTTAAAATAAATTATTAATTCGATCGTTTGATTTTTTAAATATTTATTTCTAGCTATTTATATATTTTAAAATTTAAATTATATTTATTAATAATTATTTAAATTGAATTATTCATAATCTAAATAATCGAATATATAATCTTAATTTTAATTAATACATAATATTAAATAATTAACTAATATATATTTTAATTAATATTAAATTAGATTAAAAACAAAAAAACAAAACTACTTTTCATGATTTTTTGTAGATTATAAAAATGAAAAGAAACTAAAACAAAAAAACTTAAAAACTCAAACAATTATTTTTTATTAAACTCGAAAACCCAAAAAATAAATAAAAGTATAGATAGCAGCAACATGCATAATTAGTTTCAAACGAACTTACACTTATAATTATCCTTGGTTTGGGTAGGCCCGCACTATTTTAGATTTTGTCCATTTTGATGCAGCGAGTTGAACTACAATCTCTGGTGGGTGTGGGGTTCAAACTTGAGACCTCAGGATTTTGTTAGGTGCATGACCAACGCCTCTTACTATTGAGCCATGTAGCTCAATGGTAAGAGGCGTGTGTCCCAACAAAACCCTGAGGTCTCGAGTTCGAGCCTCATACTCACCAGATGTTGTAGTTCAACTCGCTGCACCAAAGGAGACAAAACCTAAATGGTGCGGACCCACCCAAATCAAAAAGACTAAGAAGCGTGGGTCTTGCACCCAACAAAATCCTGAAGTCTCGAGTTCGAGCCCTACACTTACCAGAAGTTGTAGTTCAACTCGCTGTATCAAAGGGGACAAAACCTAAATGGTACGAGCCCACCCAAACTAATCCTTAACAAAACAAAAGAGGAATCGTAGTTGTTATTTTTTAAATACGTACTCAGTAAATATTCAAATTAACACAATAATTTATAAATTATGTCAATCAGATATTTTATATAAGGTAAATTTTGCATCACAAACTCAATCAAGAGAACATAAATAATACTATTTAAACAAAGAGAATTTAATTTTAGATTAATTTAATATTTAAGTCTAAATTTGAAAGTAAGCTTAATCAAATATAATTATAAAAAACATATTGAATGGATTTAATCTAATTTTTTATACTCAGTTTAATAGATTTTGCCACCAATCAAGTTTGAATATATAAATTAAATTCAATCAAACGAAACCGCGTTTGACTGATCAGTTTCGGATTGAACCGAACGTTTTGCCCATGCTTGGAGCTCACACGTTTTTTTGCTTGTTTTATCTTTTTTCTGCGAGAAGTGGAACTTACTTTGGATGATGTGCCACCTTTTTTTTAATAAAGTAAAAGAACGGACACTTTCAGGTCTTTCTAGAACACTAGCCTGTAAACCTTTTTATTTTTTGTCTGGGAAATGAATGCCTATTTGTACGGAGTAAATTTCAGAATTAACGTTATATTATGTAAATCACACTAATTGGATTCTTTGCTCTAGACAACTTTTATAAGACAAATTTGATCCAAAGAATATGGGACACTTTTAACACTTTCTTTCAAGTATTATTGGGGTTAGATATTTAGTTGTGACTTGAAATATACGCAATGATAATTGGATCGGGTCGTTGGGACTGGACATTCAGACAGACAATCGAAAAATTAATAATCCAGACCAAACCTTTTCTAATATCATATTAAATTTTTAAATATAGGCATAATGTAGAAGTTACTATCAAAAATTGAGCTTGGATCAACCATTGTTCAAATAACTATAACTAATTGTTGGATAATTAACCCTTATCACTTATAAATCCTTTAATATTTTGATATCTAGACAATGTAGGACACTCTAACACTGTCTAAGTCAACCATACACAAGTAGCATTGTAGAAGCCTGTAAAATGCAATAGCCTTGAAAAAGAATCTCACCTCAATTACCTGTAGAAGCCAAGATCTCAAACAAATCAAATTGGAATCTTCCTTTTCTTTGTCTGACTATGACTAGGATTTTTCTTGGTGATTGTCTTAAAAAAACGACAAAATTAATTAAATAATATTTAATTTTTTATTTATTCAGAGCCAAAAGGTTCAATAAGAACAAAACAAAACCACATTTTTGTTCTGCTCTACTCAGAAAAGGGCCAAGTGCAGTATCTGCAATTATATTCAAAGTTAAGCAGTGGGGTAGTGTTATGAATTAAAGTGCCTAGCAAAAGATAAAGATTCGTCATGTGACTCAATTCAGTTCATAGGCCACATGTTTCAAGCTTTAAAAACCAAATTTACAAGAAGATGGGTAAAAAATAGAAATTTCTTTTATAATTTAGGAAATTTTAAACTTTTTCTTAAACTTCGATCAAAAAATAACCATAAAAAATAAGTGATATGAATATTATATATAGATTGTTAAAATGTATTGTATATATCTTTTTATTTAATTTTAACATTTTATTTTTAATTGAACATATAAAATATTAATTAAAGTAAAATTAAAAAAGATGTGATTATTATACTTGTAGTTGTGAAAGAATCCTACGCTATATTGAAGTTTATTATCATATTGGTAATTGAATTATATAATGCTAGATTTTGTAGATTTTTGTATACAGAAGAAAAAAGAAAGTTGTTGTTGTGTGTTGGTTAAGAGTGTTTGCTTATGAGCATCGTGCACATCTCCATCAAGGTATCCATGTGTGTTGCATCAATCAGTAGGGTGGAGTCAATTGCAGGACGGATCTAGAAAATTTTTTAAGTGGGGGCAAAATTTTAATAGTAACAAAATTTTGTTTATAGTGGGGGCAAAGTTTTAATGGAAGCAAAATTTTGTTTTTCTTTAAGATCAAAAACTTAAAATAATAAGTTTTTTATATAAAACTTTTTGGAGCCAATGGAGGCAAGTGAGGCAACGTGGCTCCGCCCTTGCTTAATTGTATTATGGAAAACTTATATCTGATGGTGTGCATGTGTCCCTAATTGAAAAACACCGTGGGTTAACTTAAAAATTCTAAGAGTTGCTCTTCTAAGTTTATGCGTGAAATATATATACATGATGGGTGCAGTGTCCCATATGGTTTAATTGAAATTGTTGAAGCTGGACGATGAGTTTCGACAAGAAGATAGTTGAGTACTGTGTGCATGTTTCTGTTGCATATCATTGATTAATTAAGCCATTGTAGTCTTGTTCTGAAGCTGGCGTGAATCAGTTCAATTGGTGGACAATTATTCGGATGCATTTTGGGAAGCTGAAACTATAGGAAAGTCATTTTATCTCATGTATATCGTTTTTTTGTTCTTAGTTGATTAATTACTTAAGTTATTTTTATTAATTGTTGTTTAATTAAAAGTAGTTTAAGAAAATCCTCTTACGAGATTAAAACGAGTCGATTGTATTATTGGGTGTGAAAATTTTTCACAGAAAATAAGGTTGAGAAATAGTTACAAGGATTGAGTAACGTTGCTTCAATGTGACGTTGTGTAAATCTATTGCACTTTCTTAAAAGTATTAATCTAGATGAGGGTCTTGCAGACGTAAATAAGGTGTGCCGAACCGCGTTACCAAATTTTTGGTATTTTTTACTATTTCATTTTTTATTGTTTTTATTTTTTGTTTTTGCAAGAGACATTTACAAAAAAAAGGAAAAGTTTGCGAAATTATTACCACCTTCGATTTTTCATGGACTAATCAAATATCACCAATATAATAATTAAATTTAACTCTTACATTTGACTCAAATTAACTAAACATGACTTAGATTAATAATTTAAGATAATTATAATAAATTATTAATTTATTATAATTATCTAATTTGAGTAAAATTTAGTTATTTCAACTCGAATTTAAAAGATAGGCTAAATTGTTATGTAATAAGTATTTAATTGGTTCGCATGTAATATTCATGACGTGTATGCTTCGTCATTACTATTTAAGTGAATTTAAAAAAAATCAATTAAAAATAACGATAAAATATATACACTATGAATATTATATAAAAACTAATCAAATGTGACTGACGTGGTAACTCAACTTAGTTTTTAAATTCGACTAAAATTATTTAAAGTAAAGTTTAATTAATTCAATTCAAATTTAATAAATGATTCGAATCGTCGTAAAAATATTTAATTGGTTTATATGTAATGTTTATATCGCGTGTATTTCTTCGATATTTAAGGGTGTGGTTCACATGGTGATATTGCTTTTAAGATTGATATTAGCAAAGCATGTGACCGAGTTGATTGGAGGTATCTTGAATTTATTCTGTTAAAACTAGGTTTCGTTGTTAAATGGGTCAGATGGATTATGTTGTGTATTACCACAGTTAATTATTCTGCGGTTTTGAATGATATAACTGTAGGTCCTATTGCTCCTAATCGAGGACTTAGACAGGGTGATCTACTAAGTCCTTATTTGTTTATTTTATGTGCTGAAGGTTTATCTGCCCTTTTAAGGAAGACTGAGTTAAGAGGTGACATTCATGGCATCAGCATTTGTTGGGGGGTCCCTATAGTTTCTCAATTGTTTTTCGTCGATGATAGTTTTTTCTTCTTTAAAGCTTCCTCAAATGAGCGTAGACATATCAAGCGGATCCTCTCCACTTATGAGGAAGCTTCGGGTCAAGCTATTAATTATAAAAAATCTGGCGTTATGTTCAGCTCAAATACGAAACTTGATGTTAAGCAAGAAGCTATTTCGATTTTGGGGTCTCTCATCCTATTGATCATGGTAGGTATTTGGGTCTTCCTTCTTTAATTGGGAAGAACAAAAAACAAGTGTTTGCTTTCTTGAAGGACCGACTCAGTAAACGTATTCATAGCCGGACAAATCGACTGCTTTCCAAACCTGGCAAAGAGATCGTCCTCAAGACTATTGCGCAAGCTCTACCTACTTTCTGTATGAGTGTTTTTCTACTTTCAAAAGGTATTTGTGACGATTTACACAAAATGATGAACCCTTATTGGTGGGGTTCTTCATCAGGTAATCGATTTAAAATTCATTGGACCAAATAAGGGAGACTCTATATTCCTAAGAAGCTGGGTGGTATGGGTTTCCGAGATTTACACTGTTTTAACCTTGCTATGCTCTGTAAACAAGGTTGGCATTTCTTAGCTCACCCAAATTCCCTGTCAAGTAAGTTATTTAAGGCTAAATACTTCCCAAATTACAATTTCCTTAATGCCACAGAAGGTCGAAACCTTAGCTTAATTTGGAAAAGCATCTTCTCGACAAAGCATTTACTGGGTAAAGGGGCTCGTTGGCTAGTGGGAAATAGTAAATCAATCTCAATTTTCAAAGACCCATGGTTGAATCGTGACGATGATTTCTTTGTGCGCTCACCTCCATTAAGCGGCATGGAGAATATGAAGGTTAGTGCTCTTTTTAATTCTGCGACTTCAAGTTGGGATCGGTTGTTTGTAAACGGGATTTTAGCTCCAAAAGAAGCCTCTCAAGTTTTTAAAATCCCCATTTCCCCATTGTTAGATGCTGATCATTTCTGTTGGCAATTTACCAAAAATGGCTTGTGCAGTGTTAATTGTTAAATCGGTCTATAGAATTGCCACTAACCAATATTCTCATCTATCTTCTTATGTGATTGGTAGTCATTGGAACTCTATCTAGAATGCCTAGATCCCCCCGAAGATTAAGGATTTTCACTGGAGGCTATTGCGTGATTTTATCCCTTGTAAACAGAGACTTTATAACAGAGGCGTATCTTTGGATGTCTCTTGCAATGGATGCGATCTGGTGGAAACTGTGGATCATCTGCTGCTCTCTTACCCATACGCTAGAAGTGTTTGGACTGCTGCAGGTATTTTTATGCACAGTGATGATATTAAATGCTGCATCTCCTCTATGTTAGTTGGCAATAATTCTGATATTGGAAACCGAATTTTGGTCATTTGCTGGAGCATTTGGTTCCATCGAAATCGTTTTTGTTAGGAGCAAATGCATACTCTACCTAGTGTAGTTGTGACTTTTGAGGATGGTTTCCTTAAGGATTGGCAAGAGGTTAAATGTGCTTTTAACCAGATTCATCCGAACTGTAACAATTTTCCTCATCCTCTCTCTTAGAGCAAACCTGAGTTTAGTTGGTTGAAGTGCAATGTTGATGCTTCAGTTTCGAAAAGAGACAATAGTTCAGGTTTTGGGGTTGTTCTCAAAGATGACCAGGGTCGGTTTGTGAAAACTTTTTCGGGTCATATCCCCTGTTGTGTGGATGCCTTAATGGCTGAAGCAATCTCGATTAAAGAAGCTTTAGCTTGGCTCAAGGGTAACAATTTTGACAGAATTGTTCTGGAGTTGGACTGTCTAGAAGTGATAAACAATCTTAATAAGTTTTCCAGTAATTTGTTAGAGGTTGATATAGTATTTGCTGAGTGTCTGTCACTTATGACTCACTTCCAACATTTGTCCGTTCAATGGACTTCGTGGAGTGCTAATAAAGCCGCTCATTCGTTAGCAAGGGTCGCTTTATTCCACGCAAACCGCCTCGATTGGGATAATATCCCTAGTAGTATTGTTTCTGCTTTTCGTTCTGATGCTTCCACGTTTGTAATCAATTTTGAAGAAGCTTAGGTCTGAGTATATAGGGTTAAGCCTATTGACTTTGGGTTTAGTTGCTTCCTTAGTTTTGGTTTCTCGTTTTACTTCAATAAATCTCTTTAGTTTCAAAAAAAAAAGAGTGAATGTTTTGAAATTTTTAAAAACTTAAGAAATTTTAGAATTTCTTAATAACTCCTTGCCTTTTTACATTTTATAAAATTGAAACTTTGAAAAAAAAGAGAACTTGTATCTTATTTTAAATTTACTTTTAAAAAGTCAAGTCAACATATTTTGTGCATAAGACTTCCCATGAGAGTTAGGGGAGAGTCATCAATACAGGGGAGAGTCATCAATATATGCAGTCTTTCTTGTGTAATTTTTTTACAAAAAATACTGTTTTCATAATTCAAACTTATAACTTTACGGTCACAAATGAGCAACTTTTATCGATTCTCTCCCTCATTAAATTATTTGTTAGTATAAAACGGTTAATTTAGTCAAATTGAATTGTGATGGTCGTGAGAAACATAAAATGAAGATTTATAATATTTTTAATTTTTAAAATTCAAATAATTATGATAAATTAATATAGATTAAATCATTTTAAAATTAATAAATTAAGTTAAATTTGACTAAATTAAAATTTTAAAAAAATATGTTCAAGATCAAATTTGATTAGTTTTTTTCCCAACCTTTCTCTAACCTCCTAATACCTAACCTGTTGCCCTCGGGAGCACGACATGGTCCAGTAGGTTAAAGAAACTTTTCCTTTGTTCAAGATTAGAGTTTAATAATTGCTAAGAACAAGCAGGCAGGTAATGTGATGAAAACGACTGATAACATAAACAACCAAAGATATTTTCTCCAAGATGTGACAAAACGCAGTATCTATATATGCTTAATAATGTCGGCCGACCCAAAATCTTTATAAAAAGTTCAAATCTGACCTAAAGTTCATAAGATTTTTGTTTGAAAACGTTCGAGTTTTAAACCAAGTCGAACCCGAACTAAAATACCAATTCTAACAGTGTAATACGTGACCTTGAAAGCATCTTTATCGTCACCTTCATGATCTCCAATATATCAAGGAAGCTAATCATTGGAGGTGCCTAATCCCAAAGTGTCAAGCAAGTATTCCAATGCATGATTTACCTACAGTTTTCTCCTCCAATTCAATTATGATCTGGAACAACAGATGAAACTTACATTTTAAGACCACCTGTTCCAAATTTATCCGACTTATAATAAACTAAAACCTGCAGCAAAAATGTTTCTGCAGGTTGAAATACAACATTCTCCTTCTCCTCTCAGGATTTGATTAGATTGTGTCAATGCATAGTTTTTGTTAGAAAATATATAAAATCAATTAAGTTAGCCTTACACAACAGCTTAAGCTATTATGATGAAACGATCACTTAATATGATATCAGAGCCTTTATGACCAAATGGTCATGAGTTCAAACCCTACTACCTACCTATTATTCAGCACATGGTAGAATAAGCTTGTGCAAATTTCAAGCCCAAAGAGCTTTCACTTGAGGGGTGTGTTAGAGAATATATAAAATCAATTAAATTGACCTCACACAACAGTTTAAGCTATTATGGTGAAACGGTTACTTAACAGTTTTACGAACAGAACGTGTCTCTAATTATCAGACAGGACAACAAACTATATTCTCGTACCTTCTGATCGTTGGCTATTGTACGGTACTTGCCACTGGAGGACCTACTAAATGACCTATCTGGTGCTTTAATGTGCCTTCCATGGCTTCGTGCATAATACAATATCACAATATCATATCAGAAAGGATTATTCTTAATTCATGTTCCGGTTAAGTCCGAATTATTGTTGTTGTCAAGTCAGTCTGAACTTGCAGAAGCTTGGGGCATGACATACTTTCACGTACAGCTTAACGAATCTGCATGCATGGCAATGTACAGACACGAAGTTTATAATATAAACATTTAAAAGGAAGATTTGGTTTCTCAGTGGTGTGTATATATAAATACTGTACCACATCAGGCATGAAGGCGAGTCAGGATCATCTAAAACACGACGATCTTCTTCCCCTTAGCTTCTTTAGTCATATGATCAAGCAAGCCTATAGCAGGAGGTTGTTCAACCTTAAAGTTCAATTGATTTAAATTAGTGAAATTATATTGAAGAACAGCATCAACGAACAAGCTTCTAATGTAATGCATGTATTAAATCCAATTTCAGTGAACAATCTTACCTTATAATATGTGCAATCTTTTAATATGTGAGGACATGTTTTGATATAAGATTAATAAAATTGAAAAAAAGCTTACCAGCCATGAGTCAGTTCTCATCTTTCGAAACAGATTACTTCACAGGAAGATGAGATTTCTGAAACCTCATTTGCCTGGTTGAGCTTAGCCAAGTTTTTCTTCAACATAATTTATAAGTCCATCTGCACAAGAAACAAGAAAAGACAGTAACGAGAAGATCCCAAAAAGAATTTACGAATTACAAGAAGTTACAGAAGCAATCTCCAACTTGCCTGATCTTCTGCAGATTCCTGAAAAGGATCAATCACTTTTTTATGCACCTGAAATCAATTAAAACACTCAGGAATCTACAGCGAACAAGTAAAGAACAAGCAACAGCTCTGATAGTGTCGCTTACTTTCCTATCAGGATATTTGTGTCATGATCATGTCGTTGTCTGGCTTCGTCAGATTTTTGGTATGCTTTTTAAGCAACTACGCATGGATTCCTTTAACAATGACAAAATTGGATTATGGTGTCCAATGAGCAGTCATTAATTCAGCACTAATGGCTAAGACATTAATGTACAATCAAATAGAATAATTAGAATTATTCTTAATTTTTAAGTACGAATTGAGTATGCAATTAGGGCGAAAAATGCATTATTTAGAATTATTTAAGAGCTTAAACATTAGTTAAAACTCTTATATATAAATTTATAAATCAAACATATTTGAGTGCAACAACAATAATATATTAGTAAGAATTTCACTTAAATGTCAGACCTAAAGAGGTCTAGAAATATACAAATTTACTCGTAATTAATAGAAAGATTATTTTAGATAAACTCACAAAAAAAATATTATTTAAAATAATTAAAAGAAAATAATAAACAAATAAATGTATAAATTAAAATCAAAATCAAAATCAAAATAATACAAAATAACAAAGAGATTTAAAGTAAAGATTCATTAAATTACTCAAACTATTTTCGTCGTTTAGTCGATTAGACAAATATATATAAAAAAAAGCAATAAAAAAAGGAACTAAACACCAAAAAAAAAAGAGAGAGAGAGAATCACTCTCTCACCGACCCTACTTAGATTCCATTAACTACCAACTAAAAGAACATCAGTCGTTGCATCCTACAATCATCACCCTACACGTGGCAATTCGACAACCTTTCCTAAGTTGTTGAATGGTCGGGATCACAAAACTATGATAATTAAAATATAATTAAGTGCTCTATTTTATAATTAAGTGCTCTATTTTAATCAATGTTCTGAATACCGTACCGGACTTGGTACCGGATTGGGCTCTGGAACGGAACTGTACCGGTACCGGTCGGTACCGGGTACCGTTTCGGGATATTTTTTAAA
>JANZLX010000007.1:26763128-26787160 GCA_025531955.1 Erythroxylum orinocense | reverse complement strand
TGAGAAACTTTGGGAATCAAATATGAGATATTTGATTTTATTAAAATTAAATTAATTAGAATTAGAATTTGATTCTAGTTTTAATTAAAAAGTTTTAATTTTAATAAAACTCTATCTTGATTTTTCTATTTAAAGGAAGATCTTTATAGAAACTAACACTTTTTGTCTTCTTCCTCTAAAGGCAGTTTGAAAATTGTTCTGTGGATACCATCAAAGGCTAGACAATTGGATAGCTCGTGGTTGATAACTCAGAGAAAAAGATTCGAAGTTTTTCTTCGGAAAGCGAATAAGGTACTATTTCTAAATCAAATATTATTTTGATTCAAGTTTAATCAATTATTGGGATCTGCTTGGAATCTGATTTTTTTTTCGCTGCGTTCATGATTCGATCAC
This sequence comes from Erythroxylum orinocense, assembly GCA_025531955.1. NCBI lineage: Eukaryota > Viridiplantae > Streptophyta > Magnoliopsida > Malpighiales > Erythroxylaceae > Erythroxylum > Erythroxylum orinocense. The sequence continues at coordinate 26,786,767 of JANZLX010000007.1, read as the reverse complement.
TATGGGATTCGAACAAATTATATAAGTTGATTTGACCAGTGAATTGCATTAGCTATTTGTCATTTGATATTTGATAACATTAATTATTTAATATTGGCTATTTATATGTAAAATGACTTACGACATGACTTTAAAAAAATTATAAAGGCATGAATATTATATATCTTAGTATTTCGCTGAATATTCTTATAGTAATTTAGATTTTAAATATTTAATTTTACAAAAATTAAGTTTATAACTCTAACAAAAAACATAAAACATATAATAATAATAATAATAACAACAACAACAAAATCCAAACCCATAATGTAAAATTCATGGTTAAACACAAAAATTATTACAAGAACATCTATCAAAAGTTCCTTAATCTATCACCAACAAAGTATGAAATTGGGAAACTGAGATGGTTAGCAGCACCAAGGCCACCTCGACCAGATCCAATGACGACACCTTAACTTTCTCGTTGCAAGTGTCTCCATTACGAGCATTCACTTGCCTGGTAAGTGCTCTTGAGCAAATCTCATCTCTAGTTTTATACCTTGTGTTGTCTGCCTTAAAAGATGTGTCGATAAACCTCAAACAAGACATCTTTTTCCCATCTTTCTATCTAAACAACAAACCCATATGTTATCCAACTCAATTACTTATGAAGAGGAATAGAATAACTACTGAACTAGTGAAAAAATTTGAGAAGAACCAATTCCATGCAATCGTGTATGACTATGACTAACATTTAATTAAATGCTACCCACGGAGTTATCTCGTGACTAGCAGTAGTTCAAAACAACAAAAATGATAACTAAGACTAGCTAAGAACTAAGGATAGAATGGTCATTGCCAAACAACTAATTAAGTTGTTTGGTCCAAAACGCTCCATATCTGGAACTTTTCACAAATTAATTGTTTGAATTGAATCGGTCAATCCAATCAGCTAATAATCAAACAAATTAAATAATTTTTTAATAAAGTCAATTAGCTAAAAAATAGTTAATCAACTGATAACCAAACAGGGTCATTGTCGGCTATTGGGTGGTCATATTATTTGTTCTTATTTTTTATTTTATAAAAATTTATTTATTTAATAAATAGAGGCTATAAAATTTAGATTGCCCTGAAGTAGAGGGCACATTAAAGCTGGGAACATAATATCTCCGTTTGCCAAGTCGGCGTCTAGTTGATTATTTGTTTTTATGTTCATACTTATCTAATAATATTTGATAGGAGGCCATTTTTTATGGGACCATCGATACATACTTGTCCTGGAAGAAAAGCTGCAAATGCTATTTTGAAAATTGGAATTAAATAATTTATCTAACATATGTAATTTATAAATCATTATATATTTATAACGAGCTTTGTAGTAATTGTTAAAATTGCTTATTTATGATCTAAAATCACTCTTCGGATCCATCCGAATCAAGAAATTTTGTATATGAGATACGTTGATTTTAATTTTTCTCGAACTCCATGCTTTTGTTAAATTTTTACTAAATATTGTTATTGTTATTATATATCTATAGATTAATTTAAATTATAATTAAATAAAATAATATTTTTATCTATCAAAATAGATTGAACCAAAGGTGGTTTGACCTAGTCTGACCCATTTTCATGCCTTAATCTTTGTTTATAACGACATTTTAGAGTAACTGTAAAAAGTTAATTAGGCGGTGGTCGAGGCTTGTTCCACCATGGAACTTTTCAATCCTTCACAGTACTATAGTGCAAATTTACAGCTAGCGTTCCAAGTGTTTTTATAATTGGAATTATTATGTATTTTATTTTTTTCATGTTGGTATTCGTCCGAAATTGGTTTTCTTGACCCAATTAGGTTCTCAATCCTTTTGTGATAATACTCCTACCCCGTCGTCTACGGAACTTTGGGTAGTGTTCATCGATCTCTCTCTCGCCTAGCGCTTCGGCTTCCGTCACGTTATTTTGGAGGTGGATTCGATGATAGTGCACACTCTCCTCTCCTCCTCAGCCAACCGATCTCAGGGGCTCAACCCTATAGGGGCGAGTATTTATGAGCTGTTTTCTCAGAATTGGTCTGTTGTTCATCGGCATGTGTTCTGCGAGAGCATCAGATGCGTTGACTGGCTGGCCTCTCAGGCGACTCATTTTGATGTAGGGGTTACCTATTATAACTCTGCATCTACAGGGTGCCAACCTTTCCTCTTTGAGGACACCTCGGGGATGTGCTTCCCCAGATTAGCTGTGTAATTTGTGTAGACGTTTTCCCTTTACAAAAAAAAAAGAAATACTTCCTCCTATTTAAAATAAGTCTCGTTTTAGAGTAATGCACACTTATTAAGAAAAATTAATAAAATGTCTGATATACCCTTATTAATTACACATTAAAGTGTCTTGAAAATATAATTTGTATAATCTGTGTAATTAAGATGTGAAAGAAATTAAAGGGTAAAATCATAAATATGCATAAAAAGTCATAAACGACACTTATTTTAAATAAAAGGGAGTATTGAATAAAGTCAAATCTAGAGAAGTTGGAGGTTGGACAATAAATTATATTTTCCAAGATATGAGAATGGAAGTTAGATTCATGGGTTTGATATGAGTCTAATTTATACTAATTAAGATCTATTTTTTTCGAGATTTTGACTCATCAATTCAAATTATTTATTGAGTCACTTTATTACTTTTATTATAATTGAATTACGTAACTTAACCGATAAGGTATTAAAAAATTCAACTATATAATTAATAATTATCTAATTTATAGAAAATGATAAAATTATCCTACAATAGAAGCTATAATAAAAATTGGACAATTGAGATTGTACGAAAATAGAGGGCACATTAAAGACGGGAACAAAAGATATCCGTTTGCCAAGTTGGCGTTGGTTGATTCTTTGTTTTCATGTTCATACTTATCCAATAACATCCATAGCAAGCCATTTTTTATGGGACCATCGATACATACTTGCCATGGAAGAAAAGCTACAAATACTAGCTTGAAAATTGGAATTAAATAGTTTTTCTAAAATATGTAATTTATAAATTATTATATATTTATGTCAAATCTTGTAATAATCGTTAAAGTTACCTCTTTGTAATTATAAGATCACACTATCGAGATTCCTGCAAAGTGAGAAGTATTGCAAACGGGTTTACTAAGTTTTATTGTTGATGCTGTTGTTATTATATATTTAAAGATTAATTTAAATTATGATTTAATAAAATAATTTTTTTACCGATCAAAATATGTGGATTGAATCAAACGTGGTTTGATCTGATCCGACCCGTTTTCATGCCTTAATCTTTGTTTATAACTACATTTTAGAGTAACGGTAAACAGTTAATTAGGTGTTGGCCGAGGCCTGTTACACCATGGAACTTATCAATCCTTCATAGTAGTGTATAGTACAAATTTACAGCTAACGTTCCAATTTTTTTTATTGGAATTTTTTTATTTTATTTTAATAAAATGATAATTTTAAAAAATAAAATAGATATGTAAAAGAGGTATTAATTTTATATTTGTTAAAAAATAACATAATTGTTTTATGTATACACCCACTTAAAAATTTTCATTAGACAAAAATTACATAAAAACAAAAAATTATAATTTAAGAAATTAAAGTTCTCAATTATACTCAATTAATTATTTTTTCATGTTGGTATTGGTCCAAAATTGGTTTTCTGGACCCAATTATTACTCAATCCTTTTGAGATCAAAAGAAATCATCTCCATCTAGTAAAGTCAAATCTAGAGAAGGGGACAATAACTTACATTTCCAAGATTTGAGAATGGAAGTTAGATTCACTGAGTGTCAGAAGGTTGAATGTTTGCTTAATCTGGTCAGCTGACCAGGCACTAATTATGTTTAATAGTTAATTTAATCAATACCAACTTCTTCCTTATAGGAAAAAAAAAAATTGGGTCTCATTTCATTTTATCTTCTTAGAATATCTGAAGTGGAGATTTTCTCGGGGTTGACCACCTGACTCAGACAATTTCCACGAAATTTCCAAACTGTTTGTACCGTCTCTCTCAGACAAGAACTCGCTCACGAGAAACAGATGATGAAGAGTGGAGGGAAAGGAAGTGTCTTTCTTCCTTCCACTTGCAAAGCAGCAACCAACTTGGTGGATTGACGAAGTTCACAAGTTCCTGGTTTTCTCTTTTATCTGTGAGAGGTAAGTTCTCTGTTCACACTTTTAAGTCTTTTATGGCGATTTCTATGGTTTCAGTTCACTGAACATCCCTGCTTCTGCTCAATCTTTGGCCTTGTCTTGTTCTTTTTCTTGATATTGTGTTTTTTAAGTTGGGGTTGGGGTTGAAATACCATAATCAGAAGGAAAACCGGTTGTTGTACCGTTTTCTTTTTTCTTGAACTCTCAGGAAATCTAGGATGTTTTAAAGTTTCCAATTTTATTCAGTTTCCTTTGTAAAGTTTCCATTTTTGTGATGTGGGATTTCTAAGAACTGAAAATTGGACATTCCAATATTGAACTCTTTATTCTTTACCGTAGTTTCTGGGTTTTTGTCATCCTTGTCAATGAAATAAGGTTTGTCAACTTTAACCATTGATAGATTGTAGCTTGTGATGTTTCTGTTTTTGTTTGCTTCAATTCATTACTTCATTAATGTGTGTTGCAGCCTGTGAAAGGCTGCATTTGTGTCTCGATTTCAAACCAGGGTTTTCTAACGTTTACACGGATTACGAGATGATGCTTTGAAGTTCTTGAAGAACTTGCTTGGGTCTTGTTGATAATCAAATATCGATTAGACGGACTTGTTAACAAGACTCAGTCATGAATTTTCCTCGTGAGAAGTCTGTGAGGTTCGTTTGCTCATTGCTGCAAGATTTGACATTTTTTCATACTCGTTTTAGGTTCTGTTCTGGTGTCTACAGAAGTTAACTAACAACTTGTTTTCCACATTTGAGTCGCGCTTGTTCATGTAGAGGTATAAATTTCCACTCTCTCTTGCACTGGCACTACGTACTACTCATAATGGAATTGGTAATTTCATATTAGATTCCATGTCTTTTACTGGTTACCATATCCAGTTGTTCTCATCTCTGGCCAACATCACCTTTGTTACTAATTTTGAATCTTCAAGTCAGTGTCTTGGGGGTTCTTGAGATGTGAGATAATTTCATTTTTCACTTCCCGTATGGTTACTGTCTGTGCACTGGATGTTCCAACTTAAGTGAGGATGTGATATACTGACTTGTATATTGATGTTCTTCAGGTTTCAGGACTGGAACTCTGACAAAGATCTAGATGGACAGTATGCTATGAATCATATGGTGCATTCGGGAAAATTTAGGAAGACTATAGGCTCAGTTTCTGAGAAGTTTCATAAAGGATTGGAGTCTGGCTCTGAAAGGATTAAAAGGATCAGAAAATCATTCAAATCATATTCGTTTGGCAAATCTGCTGACAAAACCTCGAGTTCCAAAATAAAAATTCTTGACCCGCAGGGGCCTTTCCTTCAGAAGTGGAATAAGATATTTGTACTATCATGTCTAATTGCTGTTTCACTAGATCCCTTGTTCTTTTATGTTCCTGTGATTGATGATGAAAAGAAATGCCTCGGCTTGGACAAAAAGATGGAGGTTACTGCAAATGTCTTGCGTTCATTTACGGATATCTTCTACATCATTCACATTATTTTTCAATTTCACACTGGTTTTATTGCCCCTTCATCTCGAGTTTTTGGAAGAGGTGTTCTTGTTGAAGATGCATGGGCAATAGCCAAGAGATATTTGTCATCGTATTTCTTGATTGACATTCTTGCGGTTCTTCCACTCCCACAGGTGAAGTGATACTCCCCTGCCTCATCCACATACTTCTTTTTGCATGAAATTGAAATGGCTTGTGTATTGTTTGTGATACCAGAGTGCTGTATCTGATAAATACATTTATCTTGGTTAAGAAATGAGACGAAGATTCTGCTAATGGCATGTGAGCTTATTTGTGCACTAGAAACAAGGGTTCTTTGTCAAAGGCATTGTTTTAGATTGCGGTTGCTGTTGCGATGTTCTAACATAATGTTTTAACTCACAGATGGTGATTTTGATAATCATTCCAAAGATGACAGGCTCGACATCGTTGAACACAAAGAACTTGTTGAAATTCGTAGTTCTCTTCCAGTACATGCCAAGGGTGATTCGTATTTACCCATTGTATAAGGAAGTTACGAGAACCTCCGGAATACTTACAGAAACTGCATGGGCTGGTGCTGCTTTCAACCTTTTTCTTTACATGGTTGCCAGTCATGTAAGTTTTACTGCTATAAATTGTCTTTTTTTTATAAAATAACAAAAAGGTGTTCATCCTCCCTACAAACCGAACATTTTTTATGTGTTGTATGATTTATAGTTCCTGTATGAACTGAAGTTACTATATATTATGCAAGGTTTTTGTATTAATCGGTATGGAAGAAGTTTCAAATGTGCACATAGACTTTGGACCTTTAAGCTGATTTCTTTGAATTAGGACTCTAAATTTGCAGGACAGATTGGCATTATTCATGTTTAATTGACCAATTATGATTTCAGGTATTTGGTGCCTATTGGTACTTGTTTGCCATTGAAAGAGAGACATCATGCTGGAAATATGCCTGTTGGAAGACTAAATGCAACCGGGATATACTCTATTGCGGGGGTGAAACTGGGAATAAAACTTTCCTGGATGATTATTGTCCGATACAGTCAGATAAACAGGTGTTCAAATTCGGAATATTCCTCGATGCTCTTGAGTCTGGTGTTGTGGCTTCTTCAAATTTTCCACAGAAGTTCTTTTACTGCTTTTGGTGGGGTTTGCGAAACCTGAGGTGTGTATTACATATGTGCAACAATGTATAGTATTTTACAGATTCCCTACTTCAAAACATAATGTCATGTCACATCTGTTTTGCAGTTCTCTTGGTCAAAACCTGGCTACGAGTACCTATGTGTGGGAAATCTGCTTTGCAGTTTTCATTTCTATATCTGGATTGGTTCTGTTTTCATTTCTCATTGGAAATATGCAGGTAGGTACCCGCATCCTCTATTTTGTATCCTGCACATACAGGTGACATACCTGTTTTCTAGTCTTTCAATCATAGATCAAGTTTGGTGAGCTAATGTTGTCTTGAAATAGACGTATCTTCAATCCACCACTACAAGACTGGAGGAAATGAGAGTGAAAAGGCGAGATGCCGAACAGTGGATGTCTCACCGTTTGCTTCCTGAGAATTTGAGGGAGCGAATCAGGAGATATGAACAATACAGGTGGCAAGAGACTCGAGGAGTTGATGAAGAAAACCTGGTTCATAATCTGCCCAAGGACCTTAGAAGGGACATAAAACGTCATCTCTGCCTAGCACTGCTCATGAGAGTGAGTTACTACCCTCTTCTGCAGTTTTACATCTCGACCGAACAATTACTTCAAATTCGTTTCATAAGAAAATATCATTTGAATGCATTTTTAAGGTGCCAATGTTTGAGAAAATGGATGAACAACTGTTAGATGCCATGTGCGATTGTCTCAAGCCAGCACTTTACACAGAGGAAAGCTACGTTGTTCGCGAGGGTGATCCAGTCGATGAAATGCTATTCATCATGCGAGGAAAGCTACTGACCACAACGACCAATGGTGGAAGAACTGGATTCTTCAATTCGGAGAACCTCAAAGCTGGTGACTTCTGTGGTGAAGAACTTCTTACATGGGCTCTAGACCCTCATTCCTCATCAAACCTTCCCATTTCAACTCGAACTGTGCAGACCCTTTCGGAAGTTGAAGCTTTTGCATTAATGGCTGATGACTTGAAGTTCGTTGCTTCCCAATTTCGGCGGCTTCATAGCAAACAGCTCCGCCACACCTTCAGATTCTACTCGCAGCAATGGAGGACATGGGCAGCCTGCTTTATCCAAGCTGCATGGAGGAGATACAGTAAAAAGAAGTTAGAAGAGTCTCTAAGGCAAGAGGAGGATAGGCTACAAGATGCACTAGCCAAGGTAAGTGCAAGTGGAAGTACACCGAGTTTAGGTGCCACCATTTACGCTTCTCGGTTTGCTGCCAATGCTCTGCGTACACTGCGACAGAGCGGGACGCGTAAGGTAAGAATGGCCGAGAGAGTGCCAGCTATGCTTCCTCAGAAGCCGGCAGAGCCCGATTTTACTGCTGTTGAACGGTAGGCAATACCGTATTTGTACTTCAATTTTTTTCATCACTAGTAATATGTCCACTACGTGGAAAGTGGTGAAGTTTTATCATCTGAAGTGAAAAATGGAGGAATTGAAACCGAACCTGGAAGTCTGCAATTAGTAGTGGAAGTAGGGGATTAGTATAGGTCATCCAGTTTGGTGAGGTGCTTCTGCATCAGAGTTTGTACGATGTATTATATGTTTTGTGTAAATCCAAAATGTTATTATTGTTTTCCTCTACTTTTCCAGGTTCATTGGAAAGTGTGTTGTTGCTAATAAAACAAAAAAATTTGAACTGGATCGAATTTTAGACATACTAATCCCGACCCACTTTTTAAGTAACTCCAATTGATCAAATTATTGACTTTTCTCCATTAGTAATATAATTTGTCTTTTACAATGGATTTTCTTCAACCAACTTCAACTCAGAATAGTTCATTGGCAGCAACACAAAGTAACAACAATGACGTATCAAAGAAAACCCCTCCAGTATTATAAAACACAGAACTCGAATCACCCTCCTCTGCTAATCCCCTAGCACGTGTGTAGTCCCAACCAGACAAGATCAGGTACTTTGGTTTCTGACTAGGAAAACATTCAGCAAAGAGACTTCACCTCCCTCTTCAAGAATGCTGGCAATGCAAAGGCAGCAGAGTGAATCTGTTCAGAGAAACAGGAGAACAGCGTTAATGTATCGATACAGCAAGGGGTAGACCGCAATCGTTCAACTTAAGAACCTTATCGAAATAAGTTCTTGTACGCAGAAAACAAATGTGGAAAGAAGGAAAACGAATGAGCAAGAATAAGAGATTACCTCTGAATTGTAGTACCTAAGTTCTCTTTTATGCGTAATAGCTCCTTCTACCTTCTCGATTGGATTCACAGGATTCAAAAAGTCGACGTGTGGTCCGGCTTTTGAGCATAGTAGAAATCCTATCACACCACTGCCCATGTACAGAAATCAAGCCGTAGGTGAGAAGCATCAACAGATATTCCAAGTTGCAACACAGAGAAACAAACTATGCTTCCAACACAAAAGATAAAAAAGAGAAAAGGTCGTTCAAGTAGTAGTTAGTCCCCAATTATTGAGAGAATTTCAAAGATCGGTACCTCGGATAGGTGGGAACACTTGCCCAGGCATAATGCACAGAACCCTTGAATGTCTCTGTGCAGACAGAGAGCATATCATCTATTAGATGTGTATGGAGCCACATACTTTCAGCCATGTTACAGAGCACCCCTCCAGGCCTTAATGCTCTAGCTATTGTCTCAAAGAATGGCTTCTCCACGAGCTCCTGAGCAGGACCTGTAGTTTCAAAACAGAACTGTGAGACAACATAATTTGATAAAAGCCGTCAGGAACCAAATATCAGGAATCAAGAAAGCATAATGATGAGAAACTGTTCACAAAGTAAAGATTAAGATACCATATACAAAACATACCAACAGGATCGGATGAATCAACAATGATCGCATCATATTTCCCTTCAGGAGCAAGTCGGAGAAATTCCACAGCTGTCATGATCAAAGATATAAAGCCAGTCTAAATAGGCATTTCCTTCAAAAGTTCTGAAGTTCAAACGAATTGGTAATTGAATAATTCATGCTAAATCATACATAGAGCAACACCAGAAAAGGTTGTACATACCATCACCTACGTGAAGTGTGACACGAGGGTCTGTAAATCCAACAGCTAACTCAGGGAAATATTTCTTAGACACCTAGAGAAAATTTAAAGTTATGAATAGGATGAGAAGATGAGAAGCAAGTAATTGCTTTGGAAAAATATATCAAGCATCACTTACATCTATAACCATTGAATCTATCTCGCATATATCAATATGCTCCACAGAGCTATGGCGAGAAATCTCTCTAAGAACTCCCCCATCACCACCACCAACAACTAGAACCTGTACACATTCTTTAATGAAATGAATTTGAACCATCCATGAAGGGAACAAACAAACACTGCAGAGTAGAGCCATCAAGAATCAATTCAAAGATGACTATGATGATTACAGTTTCACTATGAGACTTCAAATTTCTTTTCCCCAGTTGAAATGCAAATGGGGGAAAGAGAAAATTAACTATATAGTCTACACCAAAAAGGAAACACGGAAAATACGTACCGATTTTGGAGACGGAATAGAACAAAGAGGAAGGTGAGCAATCATTTCCTGGTAAGCACATTCATCACTCTCAGTCAACTGAACAATGCCATCAAGTACGAGCACTTTTCCATATGCTGATGACTGCAAGGAGACAACCTAGCCAGCTTGATCAGTGGTTGGAGAACAGATATGTATATAAAATGGCAAGTTTTATCTCATGAACCCGGAAGCAGACCGTTTAAACGCTCACACCATAACCTCCCATGAGTAGCAAATTAGAGTAACAAAGCATCAACTAGATAGTCCAAAATACTAAACCTCAAAAACCAAGATCTCTTGATACTCTGACTTTCCCTTGTATATGATCTCCTTTACATCCAGTGAATGTGCTTCTCCTGCATATGTCCAAAGGCAATGCCCACAACAATTTAGACAAGAGGAAGCTCCATTACATACAGCAAGACTTCGTCACTAGTTTTTCTCTAATTATAAAATCTTACTAGCTTAATCTGTATCAGGAAAACCACAAATTGATTGCTAGAATACTGCTAAATATTTAATAATTTTTATGAATTTTTAATAATAATCCATAGCAAGAAAACCTCAGGTCTGAGATTAAGCACTACCTGGCCACATGGGATTGTTGAAGTACACTTTTTTGCGAGCTTCACCTAAATAAGCAAAAGAAAAGAAAAGAAAAACGCAAAAACAATGATCTTAGACCAAGAAAAAAGCATCAGCATGAGCTCCACAGAAACATGAGGAAAAAGACAAGGAGAACAAAACAATAAGATAACGACCAGAAAAGGAACGAGGTTCTGAGAACCACCCAGAAACAACAGTTGCATGGCATTTAGCATCCATCTCAGGAGCAGAAGCTTTTGCCTTCAAACAACAAGAAGGAAGTGCCTTCTCTTTCTCTGTACCATTGCTTTCATTCACCTTCCCATCCATAATCTTCTGGCATTCCAAACCTCTTCCTGCGTCGACCTCCATAGATTATCTTTTTCTTCTGCGACTCCAGTCTCTGGATGTCAAGCAGTCAATAAGAATTTGATTACTGTAGAAAAGAAAGAATGGATATAGACATGAAAGCTCGAGCTTTTCAGGGGAAAAGAAAGAAAGAAAAAGAGAAGCAATCCAGAAGTTTCTTATTAACCAAACACATCGTCAGAAAGGAAAATCCTTGCTATTTCATTAAAAGCTGGAAGCCAACTTTCCCCAAAAACACAGGATAAAAAAAACTTAAATTTCCAACTCCAAGAATCGTAATCAGTGCAAGTATTAACCATGAAAGGACGTGTTTATTAGCGTAGGCAAACGCCAAGTCCTAGTTTCAGAACCTAAATCAATAAAAGAATAATGCACTAATAGAGTAAATAGTTTTCAACTTCGATTTATGCTACATCTTTCCACTAAAAAAGGAAATATCATCGTTATCAAGTAACGATATTCAATGCGCTTTCATTTGATTATTCGTTGGAAATCAATTAAAAGAACAGGTCCAATACAAGAAAGCTTCTTGAACATATGTGTTTGGTTACAGAGAAACTGCCAGAAACAGAGAGAAAAGAAAGAGGCCATTCAAATAACTCAAGATTACTCATATTTTCCCCTAATCTTTTCCATTCTTGTGTTTGGTTACGCAATGAACAGAAAGCAATTAAAACAGATAAAACTTTCTCGTCACAAAGATTTCCAAGAAAACAAACAGAAAATGGGTAGGGTTTACCAAGAATGGCTCTGTAAACACAGTCTTCAACAACGCACTATCCCTTCTCTAAACTTTGACAAATTCAAAAACCAACGAGCGCCCAAGTAAACAATAAGAACAATGGAATCACACAATCTAAGGATAGAGTAAAAGAGAAAACTTTTGAGTCAAGAGTCCAAGAAGACGGTGATGGGTCCTTCAGATGACGAAAACAGAGATGGAATATATGGAGAATATATATGTGCATATGAAAGATTTGACCTTTATATATAAAAATAAAAAGCAAAAGAAGAAGAAAAGAATATTGGATTAAAGACGGAAAGATCTGACCTGACGTGATATTGTTTGTTTACTGAAGAAAAAAGAGAAAGTGGATGCGTAAGCTTTCTGGGATTACGTGAAGTGAGCAGGAAAGTTGGAAATGTCGATGAATATGAATGAACGAGTGCTCTGCTCTCTCAAGGTTTCTATCTTTTCCTCTTTTGCAGGCTTCAAGCTTTGTGTTGTTCACTCATGGTCATGGGGGATGGTAAGTGAAAGGCCTTTTATATGTATCCATAGGCCATAAAGAAAAGTTCATTTTAAATTGTCTATTCTTGGCACTTATTCCCTTTTTATTAATATTATTTTAATGATTTTCTTTTTATTTTTATAATAAAATGTGCATTTATCTAAATTTAATATTCAATTCATAAAACAATTTTTTACTTAATCTAAACTTACTAAAGATTTTTAGAAGAATTTATTCATAAACTTTAAACATATATTACTAAATTTTAACATGTTTAACAATGTAATATTAAATTTTAATTTATTAAAATTAATTAGGGAATACTTAATAAAAATAGTTTTGATATATTAACTTCAAAATATTAAGTATTTATTCATTAAAAATTTAAAGATATTAGGATTTTTCTTTATATACCCAAATGAACACAACCTTAATGCTTTTAGATGGTCATTTTGCATTCCAAACTTACCATAAAATACTCGGTCACAAGTTATGCACGGGAAAACTTTTTAATGAGTTTTAATTAATAAATCAATTTCTTTTTGGAATTTAATTATAACCCTTTTGGTTATTTTCAATACAATTTTTAAATAGTATAATTTTTTTTATTCGAATCATATCATAATTATTGATTATTTAACAAATGATAGAAAAATATTAAAATAGAGAAAAATTTTAAACTAAAATTTTTCTTATGTTTTTTTAATAATTAGAATAAATTTATTACTTTTGTATAAATTTACGAATATATTTAATTTATGTGTGTTTTGGAACAATACAACTGATATTCGACAGTTATAAAATTAGTGAAAATTTTAATAAAAAGGTGGATTATTAAATAAAAATTAATCAATTTATTTTAACTTATAATAATTTATTAATTTACAAAAATATTTGATTAATTAATAAATTAGTTATTTTAATAATAAAATATATTAATGTAAATCTGACAAAAAAATTGAAAATCAAATAAAAACTCTTTATTGTTAAACTTTGTTTTCTGAAAAAGGGAAATACAACTAAGAAAATTACAGGGCGAAACGTAGGAATCGAAACCCGACATCCGATAGGTGTAGTAGGTAAATAATGGACGCTTACAGAAAAATGGACTGCATAATTTACGAGTCAGTCAGCATAACGATTGCCCTCTCGATAGATATGTCGATAAGCAACATTCCAATTGCGAGTAAATAGCTCATGAATGCTAATAATGATAGGTGTTGAAATATAAAGAGTGAAAGTTGTCCCATATTGGAGAAAGAGAGGAAAGTAAACTAACATATAAGTCTAGTGTGGACTACTTCACCTATCACCAATTAGTTTTAGGATGAAACTTCACTTGAGCTTGTATGTGGTCTAACTTTCCTTCTCGTGTGGACCCGTAGGTTTATTGTAAATTCTAACATGGTATCAAAGCGGGTTGCACTTATTTTAGTCGTTAACACCTCAAAATGACAAATTATGTTACGTGTTAGACCCACACGTGAAGGGAGTGTGTTGAAATATAAAGAGTGAGAGTTGTCCTGTATTGAAAAAAGAGAGGAAAGTAAACTAACATATAAGTCTAGTGTAGGTTACACCACCTATCACCAATTAGTTTTAGGATGGAACCTCACTTGAGTTTGTATATAATCTAACTTTCTTTCTTGTATGAACCCGTAGGCTCATTGTAAATTTTAACAATAAGGTTGAACGCTCGAGAGCGACTATCAGAGGAGGATAGTATTAGTTACCACCCCTTTAGAACCGACTTCCGCTCAACCCTGCAAAACCCGAAATTCCAAGCAAAGCTAAGGCTCGATAAAAACTCCCCAAAATTTCGCTATCCGCGGTGAACACCTTTATTGTTAAACTTTTTAATCGATGATTTTTTTTTTTTGGGTGAACTTCAACCGAAACATTTATAAGATCAGACGAGACCAAGTACTTTCAATTTGATTCTCGAATGATGTCCAAAGAAGTTGCTTGATGTAATCATTAACCAAAACAAACTAGACAGATCCGTGAGTGAACTGATGTCTACAGTTACACGCAAATTTGGAAAGGTTTTCGGTACCTTAAAGAGAAGAAACCTTTCGCATGTCGTGATGAAACTTTGCTGTCTGGAGCGGACAAAATTCTGTTACAATGAATGCTCGAGTTGGGACGAGAAGTGAATGATTGTTTGGATAGATTAAAATAATCTATTTAAAATAGGTATTAAAATAATAAAATGATATTTAAAATCATAATAGTAAATATTATTAACATTATAAATTTAAAATGATAATTTTTTATTATAGTATTTATTATTTTACAAATTTAATTAATTGTTTCAAACTTATATAAAAGATTAAATAAATTTATTTAATTAAAAATAATTTATCTTTATATTTTATCTAATATGTAATTATTATCAGTGAAAAATATAACTACTTTAACATTAACTACTAAACAAAATTTTGTTTTTATTTAAAAATAGAAATAAAAAATTAAAAACTAAAACTAAAATCTACAAAAAAAATAGAAATAGAACCGAACGAACTTAAAATTTAATTTAAAAATCAATTTATTAAAACAACATAATTTAAGGTTAACATATTCTAATTTATAAATCATTATAAAAAGGCCAATCTAAATATAAAATCTAATAAAGTTGAAATTAATTTTTTAAATTCCAACCCAACTAAAGTGTGCTCCAGTTGCAATCCTTACCTAAGTTAGGACTTAGGACTCACAGCAAAACGAAATGCACGTTCTTCTACCCCATCAAAATCTTCCAGCTGGGTTTAGCTTTTATCTTTTTCCTTCTCTGGGCTCCAGAACTCCCACCATTTTAGACACCAGAGCTTTCATTTTCATGGCTTCTGTTCTTAGGAGGCCCAAGGCTGTGTTTGCATCATCAAATGGCAACGAGTTTTACATATTTATCTAACAAACTGTTAACCAACCTATCTATGATTAAAGATGAAAAGCACAATAAGATGTGATTCTTGGACCACCATCGACGAGTAATGGAGGAACAGAGTCGGTGCATGGTTGTTGATTCTGTCATTGTTTATTATCCAAGCTTTTGATTTGGTCCAGTGAAATGATGGCTGAACAGAACAAAAGAAGCGCCACTCGTCTTTCTCTTTTGGAAGAAAGTCTCTGTCAAGTGTCAACTTTGGTAGGTTGTAGTTGCTCCTAACTCCTGACCAAAAAAAATCCCATGTCAGAGTCGGTGGAATGAGTATACATAAAGAGGTGTTTTGATAATATTTAATTTAATTAAAGTTTTGTTTAAATAAAAAACCTGCAGTTGTTATTCTTTAAATACGTATTAAATAAATCTTTAGATTAACGCAATAGCCTGTAAATTAGGTTAATTGGGTACTTCGTACTAGATAAATCTTATATGACAGGCTCGATCAAGAGAGTGTAAGTAGAGAGATTTAAACACAGAACCTTTTGGTTCTATGCTTCTTATTCCACCAACTCAACCACTTTTTTGAGGGCGATATAATTATTTGATTTTAGGTGATTAAAATTTTGTAAAATAAAGTTTATAAAGATGTATAAAATAATTTACAATCTTCTTTTACCCTTCAATAATTTAATAAACAATATAAATAAAGTTATTTCTAAATTATTTATGTAAATTTAAGCCTGATAATGTATCGAATTTAAATTGAAAATTGAATTTATATTTAATCTTATATGTTAAAAATAAAATTAAAAATTAATATTTTTATTTTAACAATTAACATATAAATAATATAACTATATTTTAAGTATTTCTGTGAAATTTTATAATTATTGAACTTAATATCTAAAATATTATTTTTATATGATATCTATAAGTTTTAAAAATATATTCTCTTTTTTCTTTCTTTCCTACGTAACGATGATGTATATATATATATATATATATAATTAAGATTAAAGTGTCGTAATAATTACGCAAAGAAGCTCAAGTCAATGCAAATATCATTAGCACAAACAACGGTCTACTCTTTATTTGACGTAATGATATATTATTATTTTTTTGTACACTTAGAGTATCCACCAATGAAATCAGTAACTAATTCCTTTATTGCAGAAACATCTTTAATATGAGAGGGCTACAGCTAGCTCAGGAGCTTGCTGTATTCTCAAGGATAAGATTTAAACTTCCAACCATTTGATTAAGTGACGAAGACATGTACTACCTAATCCAACTCACTGGGTTGACGTAATGATAAGTTAAAAATGAGCATATCATATCGTATTATTATATAATATGATATAGAGGCCGCGTGTCAGGCAAAGAGGCGTGTAGTTAAAGAAAAAGCAAAAAGCAATCAAACACTAATATCGAGAGATTAGTGGTTCGTTCTTTTCCAGAAAGCAAACGGCATGTCGTGCTTGGTCCTCGACGCACCACTTTCCCAGTGAGAATGGATTCATTAATTATTGGCTCTCTGATAACCTGCCAGGTGGTAGATAGCTTTTCATGCAAAGAAACATAACGCATAAAAATATGAGCGGTGATCGTTTGTCTAATTTTTCATGTATCAACTCTGTCTAATATTATTTTAACTATTTATTTATATGAGACTTATATAAATAAATGGCTAAAATAACATTAGATAGAGTTGGTATACGAAAAATTAGACAAAAGATGTGGGGGCTAAAAATATTGACACAGAGGGCACGTTGGAATAACTTTAATAAAATAATAATAATAATAATAATAATCTAACATTAAATTCTTTATTAATATCAATGATCCATCGAGTTACATTATAATAGTATTTTTATATAATATGTATGAATTTTATTATTTAATAAATTAAAAATATCTATAATTATAGTATAACACAGATACGATATATATCACTCAAATATTATGAAAAGAGGGTATAATTGATTTTTTACCTATTAATTTTTGATTGATCATCAAAAAAGTTCTCTTATGAAGCTTTTAAAAATTAGCTTATTCGGATTAAATAAGTTATTCACCAAATATATCAATAACTTTTTAAGATAATTGTTTTAAACTCAGATCGGACCGATCGATCTGACCGGTGACCGATTGGTGGTCTGATACAAATTATACTTCAAAATTAGTTGTCAATTAATCCAATTTAAACTGATTAAAATCGGTCAATTTAATCTGTCGAATCGGACCGATTTTGTCAAGAAAAAATCCAAAGGCTTCCTCGTGACTCCCGTAGAAGAATTCTGAGGGTGTTGTCAAGCAAATGGAATGGACAGTTGGCCGCTTGCCCTTTGATTATAATACACTAGAGTTCGGCTTCAAAGTCAAACGGAACGTTTTGACGGCTACTTACTTTATAGACCTTAAAGAGCTTCAAAACACGTGTTCACAACATTCGAGAAGTGTTCTTTTTTATTTTAATTACAACAATATTAAGTTATTATTTATTTAATAATTAAAGAATTCCCTTTTATTTTTGTGAATTTATAAATTTTCAACATCATAATATTTTAATAATTTAAATACTATATTATTTCAAATAAAAAAAATTACATGATATAATATAACAAATAATATTATAAAAGAAGATAAAATATGAAAGCTTTAACATATTGATCTTAAAATTTAAATTTTGAATAAATTTAAATAATAAATTCAATATGAATATAATAAATATTCTAAAAACTACACACACAAATGAAACAAATCACTTGTTTTTATTATTCTATTTATATTATATTTTATGAACATTTATTAATTTAATAAATAGGATAAATAAAAAATAAATGAATAAATATTTATAAAATAAGCAGTGATAGAGTCAAAAATTTAAAATAAGAGAGTTCAAATATTTAAAATTTTAAATTTTAAAAGCCTATTTAAATAACTCTATACTTGTGTATATCCGTTTAATAATACACCGGGCCTTTTAAGATTTATAAAAATTAAATATTTTTATTTTAAATATATATATATAATTATTTTTAATATATATATATAATTATATATATATATATTAAAAATAAAATATTTAATTTTTATAAATTTTAAAAGGTCCAATGTACTACTAAATTTCAACTAACTGTGTCTATAAGAAAAAGGTAAGAATATAGTATCGAAAATTAAGCTTGACAATTTTGGCCTACTTGGCTCGGGTTGACAGAGCCACAAGCGGAAGTTGTCCGAATACAAATTAGGTCCTAATTTGTATTTGGACTAGGGGTGAGCATTATTCGGGCCGGCTTGATTACTCGGCCCGACCCTAATTAATTCGGGTAAGGAAATTTTAAAGTTTGGATAATTCGGGCCGACCGGGGTGTTACTCGAATTATTTTCGAGCCGACCCGATTATCCGAATTAGGTTTAAAAAATTTGTGAAATAGAATAATTAGGGTAATTCGGGTAAATTAGGCTGAGATAATTCAGGTAAATTGGGCCAGGTAAATAAGTAATTCGGGTAAATCAGGTCGAGTAAGTTTGGGTAATTGAAAGTTCAGATTCGGGCCTAATAAGGTAAAAAAATTTCAAATAATTCAAGCCGAACTCAAACAATAAAAATTCAGCCCAAATTACCTAAATGTTCACCCCTAAATTAGGTCACGCCGATCCGTGACCTAGTCTGAACAAAAAGAGTTACGGTGTTTTATACTTTTTTTAATAAAAAAATAAAGATAGGGCCTGTCAGCTCGGACCCGTCGAGTCGTCTAATGAGGGTTAGGTAACCTGACCCTCCAGTCCAAAATTGAAAGGATACTTGTCTTATAATGCCACGTGTTCCAACTGCTTTCCAATACATACATTCCATGTGACGTCCTCCAGAAAAGGACGTGGTCACAGGAATCAGAGCCTAATAAGAGCAATCAATAGATGAGAAACCAAGTATACACGTGTCTTTATTGTACTAAAAGTGTAAAGCTAAAGGAGAAGACAGTGGTCCAATGGTTCGAGTGAAAGCAATTGAAAGATAGTGGAGAGAGAGACCCACGGCAATATGGATATGGGCCCTCTCTCGTTTATTGTAGGTTAATAAATAATATCAGACATTACTAATTAATGGCAAGGTTAAACAAAAAAGAAAAAAGAAAAGTAAAGATAAAAGTCCTAATATTAAAAATATATATAGAAAAGAGAAAATAAAAACCCCAACACTTGAAATTATTATTGTATGATTAATTAATTAATTAAATTTTAATTTATTATTATCTCCATAACCCTTTAGTAGAGATTAAATTTAAATATTTAGACATTATAATAAACATGAAGTTCAAAAAGAATTTATTATTTAACTTTAAATTTTGTTACTAATTAATAAAATCAAATTTATTGCTTAAATTTAATGATATAGACGTCTCAAAATAGTCGAATTAGTAGAATGAAAAAGCTTAAAATTAAAAAATCTTAGATTTGATTCCCCTTATTTATACTCTCTCGATCGAGTATATCGTACAAAACTGATCCAATACAAAGTACTTAATTAATGTAATTTACAAATTATTGCGTCAATCCAAATATATATATATATATATATATATATATAGACATTTAGTAACAAATGGCATTAGCAAGTTTAGAGTAAAAGAAATATAACTTTTCTTTATTGTTAATTAATTAAAATTATTTATTTATAATTTTAAATTATTAGCTAGTAAAATAATTTATTTAATTAAAAAATAAATCTCAACAATTCCAATACATTAAAATTCAGAAACAGTAGCAGGCAGGAAGGATTGACAAACAACTTCCTCACCTCAAATTGAGCATTACAAAAGATCAAAACCCAAGATTTCCACTTGCTAGGCTGCTATATCAACAATGAACACATATAAAAAGAGAGGCAAGAAGATCTATTTGGTGCACAAATGTGTGTATGATGAGTGAGATTCGATTGCTAAGAAAAATTGCTGCCATTTTTGAGGTCAACTACGATCACACTAATGTTATCTCTGCTACCTCGAGCCATCGCTAACTCAGCCAGTATCGACACTGCATCAGCCACACGACTTTGGTTCACGATCTTCTCATGGCTCTTCCTTCTCAGCCGCCCAAGTAGACACTTTCTCACGATCAAGCACGCAGCTTCATTTGAAATGACATCCCATAGGCCATCGCTAGCTAGTATAAGGAATTCATCCTTCTCAGTTCGTTCACTCACTGTGACTTCTGGTTTTGATATTACAAATGGTTTCAGATATTCGTCACCTGTGTTACAGAATTAGAGAATCTGCTGGTTAGGAATAGGATAGTAGTTATATTTGATGTTCACTGTCTTGCATGCATTCAAGTTCGTGATTTACCAGGTATTACGTGTATTCCAGGATTGATTCTGGAAGAAAAATCCGTTATGTACGTACATGGAAGATAAGGTTATCTTTTGTATACCTATGGATCTGGAAGTGGCAAGAACTCCAAGAACTCGGTGACCTTCCCAGTTTATGACTCGTCCACCGGCGGATTCCACTCTCTCCAACTCATCAGGCCTGTCAGGCTTTTTTTTTTTTTTTAAACACACAAGCTTGTTGTGTCAGCAAAGAAATCATTAAAGGAGGTTATGTACTTATGTTCAATCTGGTTCTTTCAGGGAAAAAAATTGATATTACCTTATGATCTACAGACAACGGAATTGCAACACCAGCCCTAGAAAGCACAGCCCTAGAATCACCACAGTTTGCAATCACCATCTCCTCCTTGCCGACCACCGCCACCACCGCCGTGGAACCCATCATTCTATCCATCATAACCTCCTTATCCATCTTCCCGAAACATTCATTCATCACTTTCTCCCACTCTATTGATTTTATGTTAATACCATTATCTTTATTTCCCTCCATTGTTATCTCATGAAACAGTACTTTGTGCAGTCTCTCACTGCACGCCTCCGCCACTCTAGCCCCACCGTGTCCATCATACACACCGAAAAAATCGTACCTTTCTCCTGCGTCTTGCAAGAACCCCAGTTCTACTCTGACGGCGTCCTCCATCTCTCTCCTCCGTCCGATCAATGAGACGGACCCATAAGATATGCAACCCAAGCCACTTTTCTCTCTGCTCTCTTCTTCTCCAAAACCAGATAAAACCAGTTCGTTTTTGCAAGAAGAATTATCTGCAGAAGCCGACGTTAATGATAAACATATCTCTGTCTGGGAAGAACAATCATTTGTTTTCTCTTCACGAGTAGTCTCGCGAAACGACAATTCTCCCTTAACTAATCCTCCATGACCCTCTTCACCTCCGTTCTCATCGGAGATGCTGATGGGCACCTCAGTCTGACACGTATACTTCAACCGCCGAATTCTCAATCTCCTCCGGCGAGCATTGATGGTGTCGACCACGGTGAATTGGTTCGTATCAGACTCCCCAGTCATAACTCAAGAAGACAAGACAGACAAAACAAAAACCCCTTCAAAAAGTTAAACCTATAACGACCTTCTCATAGGCTTTTGCACGAGAAGAACCAGGGAAAAGTATGAAATAGTGAGACAGAATCCATGAAAGATGGCGGGTGGGGGAGGGGGCAAAGGTGAATATAGAGAAGATAAGTTCGGTCCATTTGGTCAGTGCCACATGGGGGCATTACGTACCTCAAGCGATTGGATTTTTTAGGGGAGAAGGATACGTGGACGATGGAGATGGATGGAAGAGCACGTGGAGCGATGGATCTGTCAGTTCCTGATTCGGTATGGGAGGGAGGATTGGGACCCACATCGATTCCAGGAGCTCTACTGCTCTAGAAACTCGTGAAGTGAAGAAAAGTCTCTTCTGCACCCCCACCACTGTGATCAATGTGTTTGTATATGACAAGAAGAGTATTTGACTTAAGTAAAGGAAGGACACGTACGAGACAGTTGTCGGGTCGCGTGTCCATCTCTCACCTCGTACTGTGCGTTAATATCTTTCTTTTGCCTTCGTATCTTCCTTTCCTTCTTTTTTCAAAATTTTTAATAATAAATTTATGTTGTGATTTTAATTGGGTCCAGATCTATTCCTCTATTATAATCTTATTTTTTAAGCGCCTATGTATTCAATTTTTGTGAATTTCATTTATTATATGAATGGATATTTATAAAAAAATAATAAAAACAGAATAATGAAAACAAATAATTTATTACTTTTAAAAGATAAAATTAGTACTAAAAATTGAAAATAAATCTAGTTAACAAATTTAACTTAAGATAATCGGATTTTGAATGAGTCTAAAATTTAAAGTTCCGAATCAAATTTGGGGTTAGTTGTACCCTTTAAAGTCCAAAATTTTATATAAAATAAGGTTGTTTCTAATTTTAAATTTTTAATTAAAAATTTCGATCGAATTATAAATCTAAATTTAATTTATTTAAAATCGAATCAGTTTAATTGCAAAAATTTTAAACTGATTAACTTTTTGATTCAGTTTAATTAATCAATCAATTTTTTAAAACTATTCATTTTTTATAATTTAAAATAAATCAATTATTTTTATTTAATAGTCATTTTTTAATTAAAATTTAAATTTTTTAATTTTATTTCGTCTTTAGTATATATGGAATTGTTTAATTTTTTAAATTTTAGATAATAATTTTTTATCAGAATTTTTAAATATTGCTTCACCAAACTTATACCCTACGACATGCTTAGTATATATTTATTTCACTGATATTAGGAAAATAATTTGTGTGTATTAGAGAGTAAGGCATGGTGTTAGGTAGGAATCTGCATTGTGTATGTTCAGGAATTTTAAAGACATTAATATCTTCTTAAGACATCACTTGCTCCGTACGTTTTTTATCAGAGAAACACGCGTGTCAGTGTTTCTTGCTGGCCTGAAAAGTCTTCACAGGATTTTCTTGTTGGAAAGTTCTGAGAAAAACACAAGTGCCATTTTTTCCTGGAAAATCTTCAAAGAAACGTTCTCGATCTCATGTTAGGTCAAAGATTACACACGAAACTAACAGGTGTCAGTAAACAATGAGGCATCTGGACTTCATGAGGGAGGTGAAAACAAAAGTTAGCAGGAATCATTGAAGTAACATGTAACATGTAGCATGCTCCATTCCTGAAATGATGGCATCCATTGGATTATCTCCATAAACATTATTGTTCCCTCCCTCAGACTAGGGTTCAGATAATTGTGTAATTGTGCCTGTTTTATGTTGGATCGCGTACGGTCTGAGTATTCAAAATACGCTGCGGAAAAGACCATACAAGAAAATCAAGTATAATCGAA
>JANZLX010000007.1:26738297-26755739 GCA_025531955.1 Erythroxylum orinocense | reverse complement strand
CGTTGTCAAAATTTAAAGAAACGATATTTTTTGATTTTTACAAAATTGTTGTGATTTTTTTATTTTCAAAAACAAAAAATCACAACAGAGTAAACCAAAAACTTTTTACTGACCTATTTTTTTTTTTACAAAAACAATAACAAAAAAACGGTAGAAAAAACGAAAACAATCAGCCCCTAATATTTCGAGTTAAACATGGTTTTTGTTTTTTTAATAAATAAATATTCTTCTTATCTGCTTACGATGACTACAAAAGTGGTGATCCTCTCAAGTCTCAAGCACACGGTATTATTAAACCTTCTGTCTCTCTTTTCTTTCTCTCTCTAAAATCTAAGACACCCAAATCCCCGAGGAGCTTCTTAGCGCCACCGATCCCTTCTTCGTCTTGGTTTATGAGGTACCAATCCTTGCATATCTACGTAATTGTACTTGTCTCTCTCTATCTATGGTTCTTTAGAGTCTGAGAACTGATTTTACGATTGAATGACTCGCTGATCTGTTTCTTTTCAAAGCCATGGTCTTTATATGGATGATTTTCCACCATAGGCTTGGTTGTTTTTCATTTCGTTTCGTCTTTCATAGACAAATTTCGCTTCTTTTTTAGATTTTAGTACCAGGATCGTTTCTTAGCTGGCAAAGAATTGGCAAGATTTGCTCTTTCTTTAACAAACGAAATTATTCGTGTAGGTGGATCGAAGTATCGGATTTTGGATTTATTTAAATTAAGAAATGAACAAATTTCCGTTTTTACCTTTTTAATTTTGATTTACTTGAAACATCCTTGGGATTTTCGATCATAATTACTTGATGAAATTGAGACTATTGACTGATCTGTCTTTAAATTTTCGATTTGCAGCTCAAAGGAGAGACCCACTCTTGGGTAAGTTTCGTTCTTAGTTTTGCTATTCATTTCTTGGAATATGGCAGTTATGTGCTCCATCATGTATTCTTGTCGTCTTTATTTGTTCCTTGTTTCTTGGAATATTCCATTCCGTCCACGAACATTTGTACCATATGTCCTTCTAGATTTTAGTTCTTATTCCTCATTCCAGTTCTATTCCGTGATTTATTTATAGCGGGAGTATTGGGTACGCCTCTTTTTGCCCTTTATTGATTATAAGAGGGCATGCATGTTAAACTGCTTGTTTCATCTGTTCCTTTGGTCATACTTGGTTGGCATTAGAGAGGCACTAAATCTAATTGAAAGTTTTAATTTTGCTTCCTATCCAATGGATCATAGGAAGTGCAAAAGTATGTTTCACACCATTATTTCTGTTGGGTCAGAGTTAAGGGCGAAACGTTTTGCCTTAAGTTGTGATTTACTCTATAAAAAAGGTGTTTTTATTTTTAGATCGGTGGAAATTCGCACAGAATAAGACCTTTGTAACTGCTTGACTAAGTATCTTTTCCCCATGGATCTTCAGTTCTTTTCAGTGATTAGTCATGCAAGATCTCATTGAGGTTACAGATTCTCGTATAAGACTTGTATGTTTGCTGAACTGGGAGAGTATTATTTAAAGATTGGGGTCAGTTCTATTCATAACATTTATGGAAGGAGAGGATATAAATTTTAGACATTGATAGTTAGATAGATGCCTTGACTTATTGTCTTCATACCTCTATATTCATTTTGATTCGTCTTTTACACGTTTTTGTATGTATGCAGTGGCACGCGGATTAAGACCCGCAAACGGAATATTACAGCGCCGCTGGTCCCTGCAGCATTTGCTGATGCAGTGATCCAGATTTATCTGGATAATGCTGGTGATTTGGTAATTTTCTCTCCATTATGAAAGCACTGTAATAGCTTTTTTTTGTGTTTGTAATTTTAGTTGACCTATTCATCTTGGTTAACGTGAAGAAACCTGATTGCTTGTAGGAACTTATTGCTAAGTGCATTGAATCTGCGGACCTTAACTTCTCAAGATACGGTGATACCTTCTTTGAGGCAAGTTTCTTCATATCTTGTGCAGAACAACATATGTTACTGTCACAATCTAAGTTAAGCACACATGCAGGTTGTTTTTACAGGAGGCCGAACACAGCCTGGCACAACAAAACCTGATGAGGGGGAACGTCATCCTTACTCTATAATTGATTGTGAGCCGAAGCGAGAAGCCATCTTGCCATCTGTGGTCTACATACAAAAAATTTTGAGGCGGAAACCATTTCTCATAAAAAGTCTTGAAAATGTTATGCAAAGATTCCTTCAATCACTGGAACTCTTTGAGGACAATGAAAGGAAGAAACTGGCGATTTTCACAGCTCTTGCTTTTTCTCAGAAGCTATCTGGTCTTCCACCAGAGACTGTGCTCCAGCCTCTGCTCAAGGATAATCTTGTGGCAAAAGGGCTAGTTCTTTCATTTGTTACAGACTTCTTTAAGGAGTATCTGGTTGATAATAGCCTTGATGATCTGATTTCAATTCTGAAGCGTGGTAAAATGGAGGAGAATCTTCTTGACATCTTCCCATCTGCTAAGCGATCCGCTGAGAGTTTCTCAGAACATTTTACGTGGGTTTGCTTTCCTACCTTATTAGATACTCTCTTATTTTTTTCTTTTACATATTTTACATGTGCATTTTTCAGGAATATAATGCATATTTGGTTTGTGGTGATATACTTGTTAACCAAAAAAATTTTATCATCAGAAAGGAAGGACTCATTCCCTTGGTTGAGTACAACGAGAAGAAAATATTTGAGGTGAAACTTAAGGAAATGAAAGCTGCTTTAACAACCCAGATAGCAGAAGAAGCTGATATGTCTGAAGTCATAGACTCGGTGAAGCAACATGTCAAAGATGCTAAACTGCCTGATGTCGAGGTTGTCCGGATCTTGTGGGATGTGCTGATGGATGCCGTCCAATGGTCTGGGAAGAACCAGCAGCAGAATGCCAATGCGGCACTGAGAAAGGTATGGTTTAGCAATATGTACTTTAAATGCAAGCAGTTTTATTTAGCCTTGTCTCTTTGCCCCACCTTTTAGCCGTCAAGTTAAGGATCCTCTCTGTCCAACATATTAACCCCACCTCCTATGGCCTATTTGGATCTGGAGGAAAGAATTATGCAGAAAGAATACATGTGGATTGATATTTTTTCTCTTATTGGTTACTAAGCTTCTGATGCTTTGTGGAATTGGACCCCCTGGAAGCTATTTCATGCATATTCAGCATGCTAATGCAGATCATTATGCCGGGACATGCTAAATATTAACTTGAAATTATTTTGTGGCCTTGTTGATATAATTAGATTTTCATGTGGTAGCATTTTTATCTGGAAGTATCTAGAGAAAGAGTAACATGGTCTGTGGGATGAGAACTTTCATGATACACAGGTGAAAACATGGGCAACACTGTTAAATACATTCTGCACCAATGGAAAACTTGAGCTGGAACTGCTGTATAAAGTTCAGATGCAATGCTACGAGGATGCAAAGCTAATGAAGCTGTTTCCTGAAGTGGTGAGGTCCCTGTATGACCAGGACGTACTTGCGGAGGACACCATTCTTCACTGGTTCCGAAAAGGAACAAATCCCAAGGGCCGGTATGTGTATATGTCATTACCAGTATACACAAGCACTGCATATATGTGCAGAAAAGATGTTGACGATGAGGTGCAGACTAATGAAACCAATGGTTTATAACTTTATTGCAGGCAAACTTTTGTGAAAGCCCTGGAACCTTTCGTTAATTGGCTGGAAGAGGCGGAGGAAGAGGATTAAGCTAGATGGTGTTATTAGATTCCACCTTACAATATACCATCAAGACTAGTAGTTACGTAAATCTTAGACTATGAATTCTCTTATAAAGTTTCCGCCGTCTGCTGAGACTTGTGGTGTGCCTGTATGTTGATGATAAACCTACCTTGTCTGGAAAACTGTAATAACATTTGTCCCTTATCTAGCACGTATCTTTGGCTTCATTCTCTCCGTATGTTTTTATGTTAGTTTACGTAAGGCCTGAACCGAGTCGACAAAACTATTGCGTTTTAAATGGGCTTGGGCTGTTTGTACAACTACTTTGGGCTTAATGCTTGTTTAGACGAGCTTTTTAGAAGTCAATAGTATTTTTTTTACTATAAAAGTTTTGTTTTTAAAAATAGATTTTTGGTTGTAAAATAAAAAATATTTTTTTAAATAAATATGACTATTTTAGCAATTAAAGTATAGCTTTTTAAAAAATTCAAATTTAGAGCTTTAAAAAAAATACTTTTTTAGGTAAATTTTTCAGGTCAATCAATGAATTTATTTTTAGTTATATATAGCACTCACAAATTTATATTTTCGTTTATTATGTATTTAACTATTTACTCAACTTAGATATTTATTTTGAGATATATATAATATTATTTAGCTTTTTTATATATTTTAATATTTATTTTTTATATTAGTTTAGTTATGTTATAATTTATATAAAAAAATTTGATTAAATATATTTTGATTTATGTTTTATATGGTTTAAAATTATATAACAATTAATATATTGTGCTTTGCATATTGTTTAAAATAATTTAAATAATATTTATATGCATAAATAATTTTTATTACAAAATAAAATATATTTAAAATTAAAAATAATTTTTATTATTATATTACTAAATAGTTTACTATATAAAGTTTTTTCAAAAAAATTCCTTAAAAAATTTTTCTCAAAAAAGCTCTAAACAACAAGTTTTATTTGATAAAAATTTTACTAGTATAACCTAACATGGAGGATATATATGATTCGAACTATTATTTGTTTTTTCAGAAATATTGTTGCAATGAAACGGCGACGTCCTCGTGCATTTTCTTTGAAAACATACAGAACTTAATGGACCCATCAGCTGGCCCATTGGATTTAAGTGGGTCCTAATATTGATCTATTTCCCGCTATCGAAGGATGCCACGTCATCTAAAGCTTCCGGTGTCGAGAGTAGGCTATCTTCAAGAGGGCGGGAAAACATTTCATCCAATTCCCGCCCCCCCTACTCCTCACGTCACCCCTTACTTCCTCCCCCTCTCCCTCTCTCTCTGTCTAACTCTCAACTGGAGCTTCAACGTTGATGAGATGGATACGCAAGGTCTTTCTATCGTCTGCGCCGGGTTTGGTGTCGCTGGAGAGGACGAGAACGGCAATCAGATCGGCTACTGCAAGGGCGAGCAATGTCTAGGTATGTGTCGGTTACCGATATCTGTAAGGATCTGTTTGTTTATGCGAGGTTAAAAAACAGAAAGATAAGCGAGAAAGTGATTAGGTTTTCTTTTTAGCAGATAATTTAAGGGACTTGTTGAGATTTTTGAGGCGCGATGATCCGGAAACGCGAGAAGTGTTTAAACAAGTCTGTAGGTGGAACATTGTGTCCAAGGATTTGATACCGATTATTCAGTACTGTCAAGATGATCGTCAGTTGATTCTGAATGCTGGTATGTGTTACTTGTTTCTCGTGTCATGGTGATTTTGTACTTTCACGTTTACTAGTTGTTGCTGTTGCCCTGGAAGTATAATTTGTTCGTTTTTGATGTTGCAGTTAAGGTTTTGGTGTTTCTTACTATGCCAATCGAGCCTTCTTCGAAGGATATTCCTCAACAGATGGAGTATCTTTGGGCTTTGAAGTCTGCGATTACATGTAGCCACACAATCGCAGTCGTTGTTTCGCTTCTTGAAGGTCCGCTTGAAAATCTGGAAGCGTAAGATCTAAGCGACCATAAGATTTTCAATTGTTCTTTATTGATAATTTGGTTTATTGCCTTCGGATTACAGAATATAAATTACTGCTTCTGCTTTTCAGTTCCCTATGCACTTAGTTCCCCTATCGTGAATAATATTTGTCATGTTGATAGCGTTACCACTGTGAAATTCAGTGAAACGTTCACCGAGGATGATTGGAAAATGGTACAACTTGTCCTGACACTGTTTCGGAACATTCTTGCCATTCAAGAAATTTCCCCACTGCAGAAGGTTGCCGGATCTGCTTGTCAACTTTTGATGTTAAGAGAAAGATTTCTGGAGCTTTTGTTCCATGAAAATGTGATGGACCTTATCATAGTTATAACTCAGCATCTTGGGGGAACTTATAGCTATCTGCGGCAGGATAATTTCCTTTTGCTTGAAATATTCCACTTCATTTTTATGGGCCAAGAGCCAGAGTTGGTTGCCAATGCAAATGTAAAGGTATGTATTGCCTGCTTTTCTTCACCTTCTCCAGAAACTAGAACTTTGAATTGGTGGAACTGCATAGACAAAGCCAAAATTTTAGCTAAAATTTCTTTTGTTGCAAGTAGTCTTTGCATTCAGCCGTCAGCAATCACATTGTCATTACTTTTTTGAGCCATTGATCTGTAGAACTTGTTGCACTATATTATGCTTGTCGATCGATATAGTTAGCAGTCCTAATCAATTTAATTTGGTAGTTTGGTGAAGGCACCAAGAATTCCTTTCATAACCTCAAATCCATCATGGAAGAGGAAGAAGCGAAAATAAAGCTTTCCAGGTCACGGAGTATGGCTCGTCATTCACAATTCGCTGGAACATTTACACGACTTGCCATGGTATGACTAGCATTGCAGTTTATGATTATAAGCATTTTGCTAGGCCTAATTCTAATTTTCCTGTTGTTTTCCATACAGGATGGTTCTAAAGCAGTATATAAAGGAAGCCCAAGTTCTACTTGTAATAAAATACCTAAGGTTAATAATCCACATAGAGGTCCAGTTAAAAAGATTGTATCAGACCATGGGAGATTGCCTCCAATGAAGGAAAATATTCCGCAGTTACTTCACGGTTTACTGAACCAGTTTCTCTCAGGGGGTTTCAATGGTACACGTAATATTAGAACATGTGTTATCTTTGTTTGGCTTACTTCTTTTATATCTCTTTCTTTCTCTCATGGCAAAGCTAATATTTATTATGAATAAAATGCATTCAGCTTTGACGCAGTCAATTCGTGAGGATATCGAAAAGGAACACAATGGTGTCCAGAACTCCGATGTCATTACATTTTTTCAGGTTGTTCGATTTGTCACTTCTTTCCAATATCACAAGTTCTTGAATTCTAAGGTGAGATACAGATGTCTCTTTTAATCTTATAGTTTCAACGAGGAGTACTTTACACTATGTCGAACATAATGAATGCAGTCTTTTGCCTTTGATTTTATCCTTAACCTTTGATTTCAAATACGATCATTTCGTTTTGTTTTTATTTTTCTTATTTCCCTTATATAGCAAGACCTCAATTCTATAACCTTCCAGTAGGTGTTACTTTAATAACTTTCAGAGCAATTGGCTAGAGATGTATTTACCCCCAATACTATGAATCCCTGGGAATTGATGGTGGTTTGAAGTCTCTTCTTCCCGTTGGCGGAGCATTGGAAAGTAGTTTAACATCAAATCTCTTTAATCCTTTAGCATTGAGTATTATGTAGCCAGGGACCTTCACAAGAATATGACTTCCCGTCTACTTTTTCTTGGTTTAAAGTCATTCAATTTCTCTGATCTGGTGCTTTTATTTGTTATTTAATAGCCTACCAGTGAGGACACCTCCAAAGCTTTCGCGGACCAATATGATGATGTCATGTACTTCAAAGGTGATATGTGTGGGCCAATTGCAGAATCATTGAATGAATCAATGTTTCAACTTGTCATTTCAAAATGGCGTTACTCCTTTGACGGTTTGAAGGAGACTCAAAACTACAAGTTTCTGTCTGCTGCCTGTTCTCTTATGAAAACTATGGTGAATATCTTTCGTTTTTAACACTCTCTTCTCCTGATAGTCTACTATTACAAGAAAATATGTTCGTACATGAATAATAATTATGCGAGAAGGATAGAACTGGAACTTAAGTTACCTTCTGTGCTTTCATGCAGATTCGCATGCTAGATTTGGTAATTAAAATACTTCCGGAAGACTCTAAGGAGCCTCAAACGGCTCGTATCCTACTGTATAAACTGTTCTATGATCAAACTGATAACGGGATGACCCAATTCCTTTTGAATCTCATCAAAGCTTTTGATAATCACAAGCAACCCAAAAGGTTCTTCCTTTGTATCCGGGTTTATCATTTAAATATTCTAGCATGCATTTATCAGTTGATTAAATGACTTCTTGACTCACCAATGGTTATAAGTTCTTTCCCCTATTAGGAAAGAGATAGCTAGCTATAAACTACAAGTTTTAGTTTCACAACGTAATTGTTAACTTTTGCATCTGTCGCCGTGTGCTGGCTTCCTGCCACCAAAAGTATACTTGCTCTTTAAATAGATCAACTGAAAAGGGAAAATAGTAAACGTCTACTGGGAATAATCTTTTATCAAGTGCTTACAATTGGATACGAAATGCAACTTTTCTCAAAATATTAGTAAAGGTTGTCATATTGTTAATTCTTTATACAAATATTTTAAATTGGGTTGACACTCTTTTTAGTTTGGGTACTATGTGCTTTAGACTGCTTATTGCTTCCTTTCTACTATTGTTAAAGTATGTCTAGAGTACGGGTGCCCTACCTTTATTTCTTTCCACTAATATTGAACGTCTAACAGCTTTATTTGGCATTGGTCTTGTATGCATCAGTCTCAGAGTGTCATTTTCTGTGTAAATTTATGTTGGAAGTCTCTCTTTAGAATGTTTCTATAAATATCAACCCGGGGCATCTCATGAGCTTCAAATGCATATTGCATTCCAATTTTCTCTAAATACGTTTGTCTAAAGTATAACGCATAGAGATATTCGCTTTTTTCTGACTTCTGAATTCATTTATGTTCTTAACAGTGATCTTGCAGATCTGCTGGAAATGCTTTATGTAATTGTTAGACTGATGGAGAATCTTCAGTCGCGTGGAACTCTGAGGGTGAGTGCATCTTTGGAGTAGTCTTAAATGAAAATAATTGCTTTTTCCCTTGGTTATTTATCGAACTCATTTTACTGGTGTATCAAGCTGATTGAAAACAGGGTCATTTTTCAAATAGTTTCTATCAAAATGGACTTCACTAAAAACATGTTAACTATCGTAGAATATTTTACAATTGTGCTGTACTGGTTTTTCATAGGCTACGGGACATAAGATACAGCCTGCCATGTACACTTTGTCTCGGAATTTATTGAATAAGATAATTACCCATTGTAGTGCCAAGTAGTGACGAACTCGTTCTGAGTTTTAAGGGAAGGTTTGGTTCCCTCTACCCCTATCTTAAGTCAATCGATATGGTATCTCATATTTGGAGAAAGTGTGTCCAACACAATGACCATTCAAATTATTGCTAAAATATCTTCACATTTTCCTGATACACTTTGATAGGATTTAGAAGATTAAGTTGGTTACAAATTCAGTTGGTTTTTATAAGATTGTGTTGATGGTGTTCCCTGTTTACTAAGCCTTCAGGGATTCCAAAATAACATGCCTTAAATCTATGACTCCAGGCCAGCTTTAGTCCATGTCAAATTGCTGCGGTTTGAGCAATTATGAGTACTAGTGTAAGATGATAAATGAAAGCACCATATATTGTGACGGTCTCTGGTCAATCCCTGATAGCCAGAGCTTTAGGATTTCCAAGTGAGCTATTTTTTTTTTTTAAAATTAATTTCCAAGCGAGCTATTGCTTGCATCATTCATAACATGAGGGAGTAAATATCAAAACAATCCATTCCACTACCAATATACTTTGATTCTCTATCAACTAATAAGGTACATTTTTGTGTCATTTTGCTTTTGGCACCCTTTTTCTTTTTTAACACCGAGCTGTGATTTACATGCCAACAAATTTACATAAAGGTCCCACGAAAGAACTCAAACTTATGACATTGAATCTTCAAAATCAAAATTTTTTGCAGGAGATTGCCACGCTCTTTCGAGTCATTGGGACTAGTTTGAGTTATTATAATTTTTATGGTTAGAAAAATGTGTTATCAGGTCAAAAAAGCTGTTTAACTTGATAGAAAGTCTGTTTATGTTCATGGTTATTTAATGCTAGAAGGAACTAATATTTGATTAAGTCAGGTATTCATGTTGCCTGTCACATTTATGATAATATCATGTCTTAATTTCTTCTTTGAGATGTTGCCATAATTCATTGTGATCTATATATCCCTTCTATTTATGACAAACATTTGAAACCTTTTCTTTGTGATTAAGGTGTCTAAAAAATCAAGGGGGAGTAGAAAAAAGAAAGCACTGAGTGGCAATAAGGAAACTGGAAATGAACTCACTGCAGGCGAAGCTAATGTTCAGGATAAGAATCTTCTTTCTTGTAGCGAACATCTGGAGATATCAGAAAAGGAAATTCGAGAAAATGCATCTTCTGATCATCAAGAAAATAACGAGCTTACGGTCCAGGTTGATGCAGCCAAGCAATCTGTGCAGGAGACTGTGAACTTTCATGGCAATCTACCTCTGGAGGATGACGGAAAGAATGACTCTATAAATGATGATATCTCTTGTAGTGCAGATGATTCTTCTGGTGATGAGCAAACCACCGTGACTTGTGAAGTTGATTTTAAGGTCTCAACATTTGTGTCAACTCTTGCAAACCACAGCATCATTCAGAATTTATGCTGGTTGCTTAAGTTCTACAAGAGCAATTCCACACGGACAAATCACTATATCATCAGCATTTTGCGGAGAATTACAGTTGACTTGGATCTATCTCCAATGTTATATCAGGTTATAACTTGAATTGATTTGTCCTTAAAATATTGGATTTTCATATGTGATTGTTACTCACATGACCACCGTACAAAGTTATGCAGTTATCACTTCTTATAACGTTCTATGACATCCTGGATGAGCAAAAGTCGTGTCCATGCAAGGAATACACAAACATAGTTGATTTCCTTACAACTCTGGTTAGAAGAATGCTAAGGAAAATGAAGAATCAACCCCTTCTATTCGTGGAAGTTCTGTTTTGGAAGTCCAAGGCAGAATGCCATTACATAAATGCTGAATATCTAATGCATGAGCTTGGCAACATGAGGAAAGGCAGTGCTGGTTTGGGCAGCATTTCAGCAAATGAAGAATTTGGATCGTCACGGGCACAGGACTGGGTACCGAGAAGCATAGCAGACGCGCTGGGTGAAGATGAGGCAGATGTTGTGATCTCTCATGAGCTAGGGTATTAGAAGCTTCTTTTTCTCCTTACATTATTTTTATTTCACGAGCCAGGGTCTTAGAAGCCGTTTTAGTCCTAGGAAGTAAGATTTGCTTAACAACTTGATATCTGATATCTTTTGGCTTGCCTCTTCTGTTCCTTAATTGGAAGGCTGGAAAACCGCTTTTGGTGCTTCAGCATGATGATTTAACTAGAAAACACCATCAAGCTTTGATCATTTTTAGGAACCCATGGAACGTCGTGACTGTACAGTGTAAAATTGTTTCCTCATGGTGACGTAGTCCTCGTACAAAATAAAGGGCCCAACAGAAGTTAAATGTCTTGGCATTTCACGAGATGTCTAGAGGTCCTTGATGTACTGGAAAGGCGAAGATTGCTGAGTGTCTTGGGAATGAAAAGTAAATCAATATCTTCCATTTCTGCATATATGGCGGATACTTGTTAAATCAATATCTTCCATTTCTGCATATATGGCGGATACTTATTAACATTATGATATGGATGCTATTTTATAGACCCTTTTGAACGTTTATTTTCATCAAGGATTTTTTTATTTTCCTTATTTTTATTTTCCTGGTGCAGTGAAGGAGATGCAACTGAACATGAACCCGAAAGAGTTACAAAAGGAAAGAGAAGACTTGTTCTCACAGATGAGTTGGAGACAAGAATAAAAGATCTCTATGATAAGTAAGTATCACATCTGTTACATGCATCATACAAGAATGCATTGATGAGACACTAACAGTTATTTTTGTATCATAATGAGTTTGTCTGTGCTTGTTTTAGCCTTTCTATAAAGATCAAATCACTCTTTTTCCCATTCGGTGTGACTGAATTATTTTCGCAGGTTCAAAGATGATGGAGACTGTAGCCGTTTAATTGCTGAATCCCTAGATCCCGATGGTCAGATTTCAGCAGCACAAATTTCCAACAAGCTCAAGCAGCTGGGATTAAGAGTCGCATCCAAGAAAAGGCGACGGCTTGTGGACAAACCAACTTCAGCCGAACCAAAGCAAGCTATGGAGATAGGAACTCAGGTTCAGAACCCAGACGAATTAGGATGTTCGAAGCAAGCTGTGTAAGTTTTAAGAGTATTCTCTTTTCTTTAGTGATTGTAAAAATGCTTTCCCACTCTTTCAAGTTAATATGCTGGACCTCTCGTTTTTAGCAGGAGCACTAGGAAACGAGTACATGCCTTTAACAGAGACCAGGAGGAAATGATTAAAGTTTTGTATGAACAGTAAGTGCCTAAGGAATTCTATATTATCTATTAAT
This sequence comes from Erythroxylum orinocense, assembly GCA_025531955.1. NCBI lineage: Eukaryota > Viridiplantae > Streptophyta > Magnoliopsida > Malpighiales > Erythroxylaceae > Erythroxylum > Erythroxylum orinocense. Next base: position 26,743,389 of record JANZLX010000007.1, on the reverse strand, counting down.
GCAAGTTTTATCCGATGGGATACAAAATGAACGGGGTGAACGTTTTATACTTGACTTTGATGAAATATATGAACTGACGTTTTATACTTGACTTTGATGAAATATATGAATTGACTTTTAAAATTTTTATAAAAACAAGTACTTAATCTTTATAAGTTTGTTCTTAACACCAACACTTGTTTATAAAACAATCTTTATTTAAATGAAATTTAATAATAAAATTTTTATTATATGAATAATTTTTATTCCTATCATGTATTCATTTTATTATTGTTAACAGAATATTTTGATAAAAATTATTAGGTAAATAAATGTTAATAATAAGAATTAATTTATAGACTATAATTTAAAATCTTATTCAGATTTTTGTAAAAATATTAAGGTGGGTTTATACATGTAAACTTCATGAACCATGAGTCCCATCATTCTTATATGTTGGAAAAGGATATGACAGGAGTTTCTCTCTTCACGATGCAGGTTCAAAGACCATAAAAAGTGTAGCAATATGATTGCAAATGCACTAGCAGCTGACAATCCTTTCACGGCTGCCCAAATTTCCCGAAAGCTGAAACAACTTGGTTTACGTGTGCCCCGTAAGAAGTCTGAAGAGAATATGCATTCCAGGGAGGATGAACCTAGTGACTTTCTTCTTGGGGAGGATTCAGATAACGAGACACTGCAATCATTAAAGAACAGGTATATCTACTGAGTTTTGGTAAAAATGTGCCAATGTACCCAACTAATATGTTGGTCGAAATCACATAATAATTCTCATTTTGTAGAAGAAAAAACAAGAAAGAAACCTCATTATTTAGTGAGGAGTCACTGACACGAAATATTGACGGAGAGGTTTCTGGAGATTCTGGCGATGATTTCCCAAGATTCGTTCCGAGGTATCTCTCTTATTTCTTGTTAGCTTAATCGTTGAGCAAGACCTTCGATGATTCATTTTCTTACTCGCCGCAGTTACCATCGAAGCCATAAACCACCTAGTCTAATTACTAATCTTTTAGGTAATTCAACTGTTTGTGGCAAATTGGAAGTATTTCATTGCTGAGCTTAGAATTTATGGATCGACATAGAACCTTCCCCTTCCAAAATCACTTTTGGTTTTATTTCGTAGTTATTGGAGACTGGGTTCCCAACAATTATTTGCACAAAGTTTGTGATTATTTACACTTCTTTTCGTATTGAAGACATATAAATAAACTTGGTGACAAGCATTCTGCCAAGGAGCAAAATAAGGAACGGAATTTTTCTGGGGATTCAGATGATGACCAAGTCTTAAGCGCCATTGCCAAGTAACTTTCTCAGTCTCTTCTACGTTCATGTCCTGACCCTTTTAACGAACTTGTTCATTACTTTATATTACTGCATGACCATGTTTCATTAACAACCGTTCAGTGACTTGTATTAAGATATTCATAATTCTTTCTGCTTTCACCGTCGCATGCATTCTTTCGAAAGTAGACACGGCCGCCAAAAAAAAACTAAGCCTCCTCTTTTTTTACTCATCGGACTTTCTCATTGTTTCCTGGATCTAATTAATTATAAAAATTGAATCAAACCGATATGAAAGTGAATCAAAATAAATTTGATCGGACTTGATTCTCTTAAATCTGGCGGTTGCCTTTAAATGTTGAATATTGACATACATACATACATATATATATATATATAATGACGTCAGCTAAAATAATTCGCTTTCTGGACAGGAAAACCAGGAAGCTTGTTTCATCAGCAGAAGACGAGAAGGCCGCAGAAATATTCAATAAGCCTTCAGCGACTGATGACAGTAATATTGATGGAGTTCATGAAGATGCTGCAGAAAGGTATGTTGAACTCGTCAACTTGACTGAATAAATGCCTCCCCTAGTGGTGACAATATGCGAGCACATACAAAGTTCGGACTCAGTTAAACCTTCTGCTCTTATCTAGGGATGGAGGCAACCAACCCATGACGATGGCCATTGACGAGATTGAAAATGATGTCTCAATTGACCATGTGAAGAAGGGAGTTGACTTGAGTGTTGAAAATCCGTCAGTGGATAATAATGCTGATGATAATTTATCCGATTCATTAGCAGATTCAGAGGAAGATGTCGCTCCTCCTAGCGCTTCGATAGAAAACACGTCCTTATGGAGTAGGAAATCTCGACTTAGTCACAGGATGGTGATTGATTATAGTGACGATGATTAAGGAGGAAAAGAACGTCGACTTTACTGTTCCGGAAGCATTATTCTTCTCTTAGGTGAGGGTACAGCACCAGTGCGCCAAACCGCCCACCTGGATGGCATGCGGCTTTTCTCCTCTGTAAAGTCAATTGTTCTTTGCTTACTCTTTTTTAATTAAGATGGTCGGGTGTCGAGGGAGGTCTTGTTTTTTCATTCATGCGCCTAAGGTTCGGTTAGGAGTTTGCCACTGATTGATTTGTGATTATCTGTGTAATTCTACAATTTCAGTGGATTCTCGAAACTAAAATGGCAGTGTAGAATGAAGAAGATACCTCCTTTTGAGCAGGTTTTACCACCTCTTGACGCATACAAGTAGCAGTATTCTTCTCCTAGGCAGGGTTCACAAACAACTTCATACCAAGCAATCTCAAATCCATATAGCAGACCATTATGAACTTCCATGTATTTAACATTTCTATTATCTTTGAATGGCAAAGAGTACATAAACATGCTTTCTATTCTGCAAGAATCATCCACAACTCCTATTCCCCCACCAGTCATGACATATGAGTACTTATCTTCAATACAAGGAGAAGTACTCACATAGAGAGAAGAATCCACCATACGATCACACTTCACAAAAAGCATCACTCTTGATGGGTCTTCGTTTTCAGACCACCTGTTCGTTTGAAATCCATAAGGATCTCTGAAAGTGAAGTTACTGCCACCGAAAGAGTAGGCAGGAACGGAGGAGCAATCATTGTTCTGAACACCAGCGTCCGTCACTCTAAGTGTGAAGTTGTAGTTGATGGATTGTACAACGTACACGCCATTGTACAAATACAAGACTGTGACGTTCTTAACACAGGATAATTCATAGAAGGGAAAACCACAGTGTGATGGATCGCTCTGTAACCGAAAAGGGTAGCTTATGTTGTGAAGATTGCCGCACGAAGATGGGGGGCACCGATGATTTTGCTGGCTAATGCAAGTTCGAAGGCAGAGAACGACAAAAACAAAAGTTGGAACACCGGGACAGATATGTCTGAACCTAGACATCTTTATCTAGGCAGAAACTCGATTAATGGTCCCTTAACGAAAAACAGAAAAAAAGAATCGTTGGAACTTTTTTAAGTTCGATGCAGGTCTAAATAGTAAATAATCATTTTCACGGTGAAATGTAAATAATTTTGACCAGGTCAGAAAGTTTTGATTGTTTATGATCTTAAGCCTTGAACAGATAAGATGGTGGTTGAGAAAGTTGAATTAATGAAACTGTTGTATCATTGAATTCTAATTACGGAGTATGAAACCATGTCAGATTCATTGGCTCGATCCTTGGTTGATGGTTACTTCAAGTCAAAAGGTTGATTTTGTGATCCAACGAAAAAAAACAGCAGGTTGGTTTTCTTCTTCGCGCCTCCACTGGAGTGTGAGTAGAGATTTTTGACAATTCTTTGTTTTTCTTTGAACAGATCCTGTAAAGAGCTAAGATCAATCATTTCTTGGCAAGAGCAAAAGCTCCGGAGACATGGGATATTCCTTGGAAATGAAACTCGTTATCCTGTGTTTGTTCTTGCAAGTTCTTGTAGGTTATGGAATCGGCGTCGGCGGCTGTGAAGAATCAAAGTGTGGACGTCGTGGTCCGGTGATCAGATTCCCATTCAGACTTAAAGATAAGCAACCGGCGCACTGTGGCTTTCCAGGCTTTGACTTAACTTGCACAGAGAGGCGTGAGACCTTGTTAGGGCTTCCAACTTCTGCAAAACTGCATATAAAGACTATAGATTATGTGTCTCAGGCAATTGTTGCTTCTGATCCAAACAATTGTCTTCCAAGACAGGCTCTAAACCTCAGTTTATCCAATACCCCTTTTGAGTTCCTGAATAGTTTCAGTTATAATTACTCGTTTTTCAACTGTACATCAGAAGACAGAAATATTTACCTGTCAATGCCATGCCTTAGTGTTCCAGGTTATGATGTGTATGCCTTTTCTCCTTCTGAATCCTTTAGCTACCTCTCCTTGGCGTCCTGCAAAAAGATGTATACCCTTCCCTCACTTCCAGGAGAAATCAATAGCAGAGATAATGTTCTTTATCTGAATTGGTCAAGCCCGGCATGTGCATATTGTGAAGCACGAGGAAAGTACTGTGGATGGAAGAATACCGACATCAAGACTGATATTGGATGTTTTGATAGGCCTAAAGAAAATGGAGGTAAGGTGTTAATGTCTTTTCTCAAGTCTACTCTCAGTTCATAGATTTGAATTCGTAAGTTCTTATGACAGGAAATAGGAAAGTGATGCTCCAAGTCCACAGATTAGTTCAAACAACAATTTTAATTCGGGTTTAAGAGAATTCCATGCCCGAAAACGATTAGGAGTAGAGAAATTGATGCCATTTGACACCCATGATGGGTCAACACTTCATCATCTGGCATGAATAACTACCATGGGTGAAGTATATATATATATATATAGTCAAACACAACGGTTAAAGGACGGTAAATGTGAGTATTTTGTCCGATCAAGAAACTGCTGCTTGAAAAACCTCTGGAAAGGAAAGTTCTACGTTCTTTAACCTGCGGAAACCTAAACAAGCATCAAGTATGTATGTTGTAAACTTGAACATGTATTATATACAGAACATAACGTATAAAACACATGCATAAACATCATATAAGAACTGTATATAGATGTTACAACAACAGCAGCGGAAGCTTAAACTAAGAGTCAATATACCTCCAACCATTGCCTCCACCGTAGATCTGGGAAGTGCTGATGTCGGTCTGAATTTCTATCCTCTTCCAGAGCAAGCTCGATGGTGTCAATAATGCTCAGTGAGAATAGGACCAAACCGACGTTGGTTTAATAACCAAGAACCCACTCATAGCTCTGCCCATCACAGAGAAGAAGAGT
>JANZLX010000007.1:26724959-26736268 GCA_025531955.1 Erythroxylum orinocense | reverse complement strand
ATGTCATTGTTAGGGCTTTAGTAAATTAGGCTCGACAAAGGACTTGAACCCGACGTAGCTCGATTCAAAGTTAATAAATGAAGTATAATTTAATAAAACTTTAACTCTGAATTTAAGTTTAATAAAATTAACTTTTAAATTTCTAAAATACAAAATACTCTATCTAAAATTTTGATCAAGTTGAAATTAGCTCAAACTTTTTTTATCATATTATACTCTACATATTTGACCTAAAATCTACTCTTAACAAAACTTATCCAACACCAATTCAACAAATCCGACTAAATTTAATTGGATTTTAATATTTAATTCAGGTTTGTTTTCTTTTTTTTATTTCAAGTTTTAGGTCAAACTTGAAATTACATTTTTCAGCTTTGTCAGAAACTCAAAATTTTACAATGTAATGATTTAGATTTATGTAATCTTATGACTGTATCAAATGCAGTTATATGAATTTCAAGAATAAATTATAAGCCCAAACTAATTATTTATCAGGTTTTTTAAGGCCTCAAGACAGGTCCACTTGTGCCCATCGCCCAAAAACTTAAGCACGCCCAAGCCCAAGCCGAATCCCATGATCTAGTCGACACAAGGGTGGCACTTATGGTCAGTCCCGGGCCTGAAACCCACACAAAACTCAGATGGGCCCAAAAACTTGAAGACTGACTAGCACAATAGCCTGACAGAGTTCGGGCTTAGGCCCAACACAGCCTGAGTCAATCAGACTTTAACTTGGCCTTGGGCTTGTTTAATTTCAGGCCCATCCAGGGAGGATGCTACTCTAGTTAACAACTATTATGTTTTCCTCCAAAATTTGGGTCGCGTTTCCAGTTTAATTGCAGTCAAATCCTTGAATGCAAACTCTTCACAACGAAATGGGAAAAGTTAGAATGGAAAGATAATTCGAGAAGGAATAATTAACAATTACAATGCAAACTTACAACAAGCTCTGCCTGCTACTTTAAGCTGGAGAACAATGAAGAAATGAATTAATTCAAACTTACAATATAGATGTTACTCGAACGGAGTGATCAGCTGATCCAGTCAAGAAAATGGGTAGAGTTGGATGCCAATCCACAGTTGTGATAATTGAACTGTGTGGGAGAGTTCTCATGCCATTCACATGTCCGCGAACCTGAAAACGATCAATCTTTTACTTAGTCACAGCCTCACAGGATCTACAGCTGAGCCACAATACACAAATCTAAACAAGGACTGGGATACTTCTCAGGAGCCAGATCTCTGGCTCATCCAGGTTACTCAATTGATCAAACTGGCCCATGACACATTAGGGTCTATCTTCCTGGGTTGAACCAGTTCAACTAGCTAGACTGTATAACTGTTGACAATTGACTCGCCCGGTCTCTCGGTTCTACCTAGATCAGCCAATCTGATCATTTTACTATTGATGAATTCAATAGTCCAAACATTTCAATACTTTAACCCCAGGCTACTCCTTGTTGCCAGATCTATAGTCCTTTTTATATTTAAGTTATATTACCATTTGTTTGAAAATCAGGATTGCACCTGCCTTAAACCTCGAGTCTTTAAGTTTGAAATGGGGCCTCATCGATCACATTGTGAGTACCACTCATCCAAAAGCTAAAGAAAATGGGTATCACATTGTAAACAAAAGCCATCATCTTCACAGGAGAGAGTCGTACCTGGTATATGGGTGCTCTTACTAAACTAGAAGTGACCAAAAGTCTCCTCCCATTAGCATCCAAAGCCATTTCATGTCTATTCCACGACGAGGTCTCAATGTCAAAGAACCTAGAGGGAGATTAGATAATCAGTTAGACCCTTGCTAAGCGAAACATATATATACATTTAGCAAATAAACTGAACAGGATGGCACACAACCATGCGTTCATTTGGTGGAATTTTGTTTCTTTTTTACATTCATTCACTCTTTGAAGTCTCTCCATTGCTACCTTTCTTTCTCTCCCGCGATATATAGTATATAGATAACTAATTAACTATACACACATATAATTAGTTAGTATTCCCCACTTCCCTTCTTTCTAGAGAATTCAAGATCAAAAAGTGTCTAAATAGCCAAGTTCAAGAACCGGTAAAGTACCTTGTAACAAGAAACAAAACTTAAAAGACATACAAAACAAAAGTACCTGCGGCAACTTCTTGACCAAAGGACATGACCTTGGTTTTGCAAGCTCCATTCAAAAATCTGGAAGCACAAAACACGAGCTATATAATGGAAAAAAGTACTGAATCAAATAAACTGGATATTACACAAACAATTCCACCACAAACTTCATTGATCAGACAATAACCATTTACCTTTCCATCAGAACCCAAGCTGAAAATGCTTGTCTCATCAGGCCCAAAAATAATTGAGCTTATAGGAGAATCATGTGCGGGCCAACCAGTAATTTGAAGGCCAGCGGACATGTCTTTTGATAGTTAAGTTGCATGCATACATACACAATAACAGCATGTTTTCTGAAATTCTTTTATTCCATTGTCAATTTCCCAACTATGGACTACAATAGAGGTCTAAGATTCTTATGGACTTCAAAAGAGACATAAAAATGACACTAGTGCTTAAACCAAAAGGATACCAAACATATGGATCATTCCATCAGTTGCAGAAGCTGCTAAAATCTTTCCATTGTGATTGAAGCATATGGAAGTAATTGCCGGTGGATCTTCACCAAGAGGAAGAACTGTCTTCACTAATGAAAATCATTTTAAGGAATAAATGGGAAAAAACTGGTGTGCAAACAAACATGAAGATCTGAGAGAAAACAAGAATATACCATGGGTCTCCATGTCTTCATGTTCCATGCAGTTAATGAAGCATATCCTAAAGTTTCAATATAGCTTGAGCCATGCCTGCTAAGACAATGAGATCACATTATTCTCTATCTCAATATCAAAACTTTTAGAGAAAGAGAGCTATTAGAATCAGAGTTTTCTTGAAATCGAATACCAATAAGATACCATTGTGGAGTACAATTATAACCATTTGCATCAATAAGAAGTTTTTTCTAACAACTAATCAGCTTCTTGCTCTTGAACTACCCGTAACGAAGAAAAGAGACTTTCAATCAACAACAAAATATAGAAGTAAATTACCTTCTTGATGCTGCCGCTGAAACAAAAATGGGTTCTACAGGGCTGCATTTGATGTCCAATATACTGCAGACCAACAAAAATTCAAAACTTTATAATCAACACAAAGGGAAAATATCACTGGATGTGGTTATGAAACCGCATACCTTGGAAATGCTTCACCAGTGTTGAGATCACAAACAACTCTCTTTGCATCAACATTCCAAGCCTTGATACCTCCATCGGCAGTGCCTATGAGAAGCTTTGCCAAAAGAAACGACAAAACTTAAATGAAGAGATTATAGATCTCAACAAACTGGAAAAATGAACCTCTATCAAACTATGTATTAATTCATGCCACCAAAAACTAAATAGGTAATATTTACCAGGCGGTCAGATTTGCACTCCCAATCAAGTGACATAATCTCTGCTCCACAGTATATGGTGGCATTTCTAGATGTTGAAGTTGATGAGTCATATGCCCATATCCTTCATTAACAAAATGCATTGAAAATAAGGAATAGATTAGAACTTTAAAGTTGTAAACTATATAGCAGTTGCGAACAGTATGCAACTAATAGACAATGACTAGGTCCTTATATCACAAAGCACCATAAGAGTACCTGACAGTGCCATCTACAGAAGCACTTGCCACATTGGTCCCAGATGCAGAAAAACGGCACCTACTGATTGGACTTGTATGGCCCAAAAATGTCTCCTGCAAAGCATGATTTAGTGAATGAAAATACCATAATAACAAAATTGAACAAAAATAGTGGAAAGCAATAAAGAAAGCAGACATTATTACTATCTGATTATTAAAATGTGAAGTGAATTATCAGCTGATCAGCAATTTCACCTGGAAATCTACTTTCACTTCAGGGAACTCTTCTTTGCTCTGGATTTCCCCGCCACCATCTGTAGCATCACAATCAACGATTATTTACCTAATAAGAAGCAAAAAGTGACAATTACCTGCCAATCTATTCAAGCAAGATCAATTAGACATCTTAATAAAAAGAATATCTTTCTCCAATCTAAATACTATAACTTCCAAAACATGAAAGAGATGCGATATAGAGCAGTGACTCGCCTTTATAAAGGTCATCATGCATCAATGGGATGTCATGACCTGTTTTACCTTCTTCCTTGTGAGCAAGACCCACGGGATTTAATTCATCCCCAGACTTTGACATACTAATTCCTGAAGAATTTGTAGCAAGGTCACTAACAACGCTCTCCTGATCCATTTCTGCTTCACCCTGACTTGAGGGACCATAAGTACAAGTTTCCTTGTCATTCTTGGAAAGCAAATAATCATCATCACGTACAACACTTGATGTGGCTGAATTTTGAGCTTGTCCCCTGCCTGAGTCCAATGGCGATGCAGCACTATTGCCAGTATGAGCAAAAACATTATCTTATAATAAGAAACATTTCAAGGAAAACAAACAATCTTGTCTAAATATCAAGATTATCGTACCTCCTTAACCGCTGTAATTGAGTTTCTTTCTACTCTAATAAAGCCTGAAGTTGTGATAGTTTAAGATTAAGTTGCTTAATATCTTTCTTGAGAAGGCTTATTGTGTTCTTCTCTGAGCTGATCTTCAACAGAGCAGGAATGCGTGGTTTGGTTAAGGGCACAATGTTCAAAGTCCAGTCAATAACATCAAAAATATCACAAAGACAATGTTTGGATGAACAGAGAGTAGCAACTATTTCAATACCGAGACAGTATTTACTGGAAAAATCTTCAACAGAGCAGGAATGCGTGGTTTGGTTAAGGACACAGTGTTCAAAGTCCAGTCAATAACATCAGCATATCACAAAGACAATGCTTGGATGAGCAGAGAGTAGCAACTATTTCAATACCGAGACAGTATTTACTGGAAAAATCTTCAACAGAGCAGGAATGCGTAGTTTGGTTAAGGGCACAGTGTTCAAAGTCCAGTTAATAACATCAGCATATCACAAAGACAATATTTGGATGAGCAGAGAGTAGCAACTATTTCAATACCGAGACAGTATTTACTGGAAAACAAATTGTAATCGAAGGAAACTGAGAACATAAACGAACATGACCTTGTTTCTTATTACGATACTACTACAAAGATGTATTTAGTCTAAGAAACACAAATCAGCTGAACTGACAAAAACGCAAATATCTTCAGAAACAGTTCAATTTCTACAAATAAAACTCAGAAGAATGTCAATTCAATCACCTAAGAAATGTATAATCAAAAACTAAGCAATTCAAAAGGATATGAGTACCATTGAAGATCTCGCTGAAAAAATTCCTCAAAGAGAGGCGCAACGCTTCGTGCCATTCCTTGGAAAAGTAAACCTTAAACTGAGGCTCCAAGCTCGGGTTCTTCAAATAAGGAATAGCTACAGTCCAAAATAAAATAAAATCCTTCCACACGAATTGAAACCTAATAAAAGAACAAAAAATCACAAGGAGACAATGAATCTCACCAAACCACGGAGTCCAATCCGGATCTCGCTGGAGCAAGTCATTACCAGCTAATCCAAAGAACTCAACAACTTTATCTCTCCTCGCCGATTGCGTAGCGTAAACAACGTAGTAACGCAGAATCGAGACCTCTAATTTCGAAAGAGTAGCCAAAAACACAGTCTCAGTCACCGTAGAAAAGCAATGCCTGAAGAAACCGAACAGGCCAACCAATTTCTCCGCCTGATAATTCGGAATATACACCGCGAAAATCAACTCCAGTAATCTATCCACTTGAAATCCTTTTCCTATGTCTGTCGATAACTCAGCCTCGAAAGCTTGTAGAGCGTTAGTGAAACCTCTGAACACCAGAAACTCTCTCACTAGCTCCTCCGCGAACTGGTTGTTCTCCATATTGTCTGGATTCAGCACTGAACCGCATGTATCAGAAATCTAGGGTTTCGATCAATCGATCACAAACCGATGAACCAGAAACTTAGAGGCTTCGAGATTTGTAAATACTCGAGGTACTACGGAAGTAGACGACAGTTCTTTAAATTTCCCTTATGATTAGTACCTGTTAACCGCTGTCGTTGTTTGCTAGATTCATTGCTAAGCTACGCCGCTACTGTGTCCCGGAAGGGTATTTTGGGGAAACGGAGGTGTCTTTGAGTAGGCCATCACGCCGTGTCATTTTAATGTTATTATTCTAACTTATAATTTATTTTTGTATTTCAATTTTCATATTTAAAATTAATTATTTATTTTTCTTATTAAATAAGTTTTTTCATATTTTTATTTATTTGTCTGCAAACATAAGTGATATTAAAATTTTTAATTTAAATTTATTTTGAGACTATAAGTGTATAAAATTAAAATTACATAATAATTAAATAATAACACATAAAGATAAACATATTAGGCTTAGAAGTTAGAACCCAGAGGGCTTTGCTATTAAGTTTTCGACTATCCAAAACATGAAGTTGGACTCAAAGCGATTGGCATACTTTGTTGGTCCAGCCTGCCATGGTGATAGTTTCAATGTGTCTCTGGCCCATAAAAAGTGCACACAACCAGGTAGTCATTTTACAAGTTACCTCCCTCTCAATCTAGTCATTCTACTCGACTATTCACAACTGGGTTAAAAAAAAAAAACCCAACTTGACCCGGCTTAAAATCAACAAAGCATGCTTTTGTTGATCAGGTATCGAGTTAAGTTTTAAATTTTTTTATGTAAAAATAAAAATGGCATCATTTTATTTTAATTTAAAAGTTTTAAAAATTTTAGATTAAGTCAGATCGAGTTTTGAACTATTAAAGCTAATTGGCCTGGTGTTATCTCTAGTATTAAATGTCTTTTTTAGTATTAATTCATGATGATTTATATATAAATAAAAGTTTAAGTATATTGATATTTTATATTGTTCAAATTTTTATTTTAATTGTTATGTTTTTAAAAATTATCACTTATTATTCATAGTATTATTCAGTTATTACACATTGTTCTTTGTTATATTTTATTTATTTATATTCAAAATATTGTTATAAATAAATAGAAGATAAAAATAATTTAAAAAGATAAAAAATAATTTAAAACATAGATATTAAAATAAAAAATAAAAAATAAAAAAATGCAAGAAGCTTAATACAATACAGTCTTGAAGCAACGTTGAATCCTCAACCCAAAGGGCTCCCCAGACCCCGACCCGACGAAGTAATTGGGAGAATATAAATTAAGTACTCAGCGGCTCGTTAAGGGGGAGGTGAGCAACCCACAGGCCTACCAGGAGCCCACCCTCAAAGTTCACAGGGAACTCAAAACTGTTGATCCCACACTGCAAGTCGTAAAATTCGAATCTTACATCTTAGAACAAATCTGCCTGTTCGAAACTAACTAAGTTACGCCCTGCGGGCTAACACAATACAGTCTTGTTGCTACAATTGGTAACACTTCACTGCACAAGCACTTCTTTCTAGGTGGTAACTGCAAGTCTTCGTGATCAAGTTCTAAACTTCACGAGGATACTGTCAGTTTCTTGGTTGGTCCTTAAATTTCCCTTTTACCCTTTCTTAATGGGAAAATATTATCCTGTCAACAACAAAGAGACGACCCATTACTTTTGCATCGCATTGGAGTTTTGTACAGTTCTTTGTCAGTAACTTGTTTTGTGATCTAATGTTTGCTTCGGTGGTCATTTTTTTGAAATAAGATCTTTTTGTCTAGTTTTATAATATTTTATTGTATCCAATAAATCTCAGTCATTTATTTATGTAGATTCTGCGTAAGTTTCACATAAATAAACGTAGAGCCCGTATAAATAAATAGTTAAGATTAACTGAACATAATAAAACACCATAAAAACCAAACAAAAGATCTAGACTCCATTTTTCCTTAGCAGAGCTTGACAAAAAGTTACACCAATAAGAAGCATTCAAGTGCCCATTCAACCCCTCTTTTGATTATTAACCCACTTAGTTTGGTTGGCCATCAAGAACTGATGCCACGACAGAACTAACAGGAAAAAAAAATAGTTAATCAAATCTTATGGTTTCGATATTTTTTTTGATATTGTGTTTTTTAAAATTAACATTTATTATTCTTTATTATTATTTAGTTGGAATAACAAATTAAATAGTATCTAATATTTTAAAATCTTGAAAATATTTAAAAATTGTATAAATCAATTCAAAATATTGTTTTTACTAATATAGCGTATTTAATAATTATTACTTGGGAGTTTATTTATTAGTTATACCATTAAAAATAATATTTTAATCTGAATTATACGAATTTTAAAAATTAGGCATTAAATTAAAAAAATTTCAAAATATTATACACTTTCAAATATATTATCTTTTGTTTAGTTATTATACAATTTCCTTCTTACAGGAATAATAAAAAATAATTAATTTAAAAATTATAAATTAAATTTGAGTTAATAAAAGTTCCAATTCAATATTATATAAAATAATATTATTTTAATCTCGATTTGATCAAATTTTAAGCTTTTCTTGATCCAATTTTCAGTCATTTTTATTTTCATTATAATTCTTTAATTTTTATTAATTTGTTATTCTAAAATAGCCTCATAAAATTTGTTCGCACGTTGAAAAAAGAGGAGATAGAAGACCAAAATATAAATTTAGTGAGCTACTCCACCTATCACCAATTAATTTTAAGATAGAACCTCATTTGAGCTTGTATATAATCTAACTTTCCTTCTCGTGTAGACCTGTAGGTCCATTGTAAATCTTAACATGGTATCAAAGCAAGTTGCTCTTATGTTAGTCGTTAACACCTCCGAATGATAGATTATGTCACGTGTTAGACCCACACGTGAGGGGGGTGTGTTGAAATATAATAGTGAAAGTTTGTCTCACATTGAGAGAGAAAAAAAAGACCAACATATAAGTCTAGTGGATTACTCCACCTATCACCAATTGGTTTTAGGATGGAATCTCACTTAGGCTTGTATATGGTCTAGCTTTCCTTCTCGTATGGACTTATAGGCTCATTGTAAATTCTAACACATATTAAATTTTGATACCATATTATTTAAATAAAAATAAATCAAATATAACCAAAAAATTGATAATTAAATAATAATAAATAATAACTGTCAACTTATAATAATTTAAATAAAATGATTAAATCACAAATAATAATACTCGTACATGTAACCTTAGAATCAAACCGAATTAAGGGATCGACAATGGAATCTAAATCACAGGTTCATGGTAGACGTTTTCAGTAACTTTAGTCTACTTTCCTTATCTTAATATATGGCAAAGAGAAAGCTTTATTTTGAATTCAAGATATGAAAAACCTTTCTATTCTTTTTCTTCCCCTGTTCTAAGCTTTTGATTCCCTAGCAATTGTCTAAAGTCTAGTTATGAGACACCATTTTTGGGGACCAATTAGTCTGATGTCACTTTCTAATTTTGGCTTTTGTCCCCATACTTAGAGTCACTGTCACTTTCGTTTTCCGACAACTCCGGGGGACCTCGGTCTGCTTTTTTTGTTTTCTTTAAGATTGTCATTACATGATGATAAGCATCCTTACGAATGAAAACGACTTTTTTTTTTTTCTCAAGCGTTTATTTCCTAAGATTACTGTGCGAAAGTATTGAACTTAATGCCATTAGGATCGTTACTAGACGTAAAAGCCTGAAATTAAAAAGAGATTGGTGATAATTGTAGCTTAGTTTCAGTGTATTTCTCCTACTGAGTTAAAAAACAATCCCTTTTAATAATTTATAAATTATGTATTTTAACAATTCATTTAATGAATTTAAATTAACTAGGATTATTAGTACTTCGGATAAATCATACTTTACAGGTTCGATCACATGTTTTTGTTACTCTGTTTCTACTATGTTCCATGAGCATCTTGTTGAACAATTTTGTCCCTGTTTATAAAGTTTTACAACTATTAATTGCATTTTTTATTTTTTAATAAATTATCGATTAAGTTACATAATTTGATTCAGATAAAGATAATAAAGTAACTCAATAAATGATTTAAATTGATGAGTCGAAGTCCGGACAAAAAATAGATCTTAATTAATATAGATCTGATCCATATCGGTCATATGATGAAAAAGTCCAATATGAAAGTTATATATAAAGATTAAGGTGTCCTGCAGTTGCCTATGTCAATTATAAGCATAAAGATTCTCTAACCTGTTAAGAAAGCTTACGTTTTGAGAAAACTGTTGAGAGACTTTGCCAATGTTCCAGAGAGGAATTCTCGTAAAAATAAAGTTAGATTCGTGCTTGTTTCAGCTTTGAAAAACTCATTTCAAGTTACGGAAGCCAAAATCAAGTATTTATACATTTCTTCGTTTCTTGCTCTTTTACGTTTGATTTAGGATAGATAACTAAAGTATAGTTACATATTACACATCTATTTATTCAATTTATGTGAATCTCATTTTAGATAAATAGATGTTAATAGAATAGAATAGGAAGATAATAGTAAAAACAGTGATATGTTCTTATAATTTATAGGTATTTTGAGTTAATTATATCTTGTACAATTTAAACCTATAATTTACTTTTGACTCGAAATTAATAAATTAAGTTAAATTAATTAACGTTAAAGTCAAACTTAATAAAAAAGTTTCTTTTTGAGGTAGCTTGATTTAAACAACATTGTTTTAAATAGATTTATAAAAAGTAGCATTATTTTAATTAATTATATTAACGTAACATTTGACTCGATAAGATTTAATCGTATAAAAATTAAATTGAATCTGACATGTTACCAACCTTATCACAGTTTTTTTTTTTTTTGTGCATAAACAATTAGTATCTGGTGTCGTATGAAGGATGATGTAACACAAATGAATTAATGTGACCATGCTCACGATACAGAAGGAGTGATTTCTTTTTCCAAGGCAGACCTATGGAATAACCGAATAAGTTGATGTCCCTTGTAAAGACAAGACATTCACTAAATACAGAGAATTAGAGCATCCAATGACATAATCATGTTTCCAAATGCAAATTTCTAGAAATGACAAATTAAGCTTTTTTTGTACATATATAATATACTCCTTTTATTAAAAATAAAAGTCATTTTATATGGATGCACACTTATTAAGAAAGTTAATGAAATATTTGATATACTCTTATTAATTACATGTTAAAGTGTCTTAAAAATATACTCCCTCCGATTTATAATAAGTGTCGTTTTAGAGAAATTTTAATTATTCAAAATAAGTGTCATTCTTGACTTTGTATGCATGTTTATAATTTTACTTCTAAAATTAACCTTTA
>JANZLX010000007.1:26710611-26724859 GCA_025531955.1 Erythroxylum orinocense | reverse complement strand
TTATTAATAATTTTATTATGCGAAATTAATTATCTTATTATTAATAATAATAACAACAACAACAACATTATTGGTATTAGTACAAAAAACTCAAGTTACAAACCAAACATCATTTTTTATACCCATTCTTATTTCCATTCTCATTCTCATTCCCTTTTACTATTATACCCATTCTCATTCTCAAACTCGTGCTCAAACCAAACGCCCCCTTAATTAGTATAAGTGGGATGCAAGTGTGGAATCATTGTATCATCCAATGAATGTACTTAGATTCATTGTCAAACTTAATTAGCATAAGTGGGATGCAAGTGTGGAATCATTGTATCATCCAAAGTAGCAGACAAGAGACAAAATAAACTAAGTGCAATCATAAGATTTGTCTACTATTGTCTAATTGAGTGTTGAGCAAAAGAATAGCATGAGCTTTACTCGAATAGCTTGAACATGGACATGCAAAAATCTATATAATATGTTATATGCCTCAACCTGCTCTATATAGGCATTTATTGCCTATCAATTACCTACCGTTTGTTAGGAACATTTTCAAAGCATATCTTATGTTATGTTCTGTTTTTGTTCATCTTCCTTTTCTTAATTTTTAAAGCATAGTGAAGTATGCATGTCTCCTTTTTTATTATTTCAGTGATTTAAATTTTGCAATTGCAATTTTATTTTCAGTGTTTTAAATCACACATAATTTGAAATTAAAAAAAACCTCTTAATTTTTAAATTATTGATTTTTTAAATTTCAATCTAAAAAAAAAAGCTTTCTTATAGACTTTAATTAAAAGATAACTGGTCGGGTCGGTCGTGCTAGGCCCGGATCCAGTCCAAACAACCCGAGGGCCGATGAGATGCTTCCTGTGGGCCTGGGCCACGCCCCAGCCAACCGCAAAGGCTCCCGCCCAAACCAAAAAGGCTCACACCCAATCACCGTGTCAAGCCCATGCCTGATCCACGCTCTTCTCAGCCCATCTGCATGTGACAGACTCTCATGCAAACACAAAGATCTACATACTTAAAGACCTAAACCTAATATCCATCCATATATAAGGTAAGATCCTACCTTGATTGAGGTACGCAATTATAACCCAGCTTTCTCTATATTCAGCAGTCTCACCTTCTCCAAAAGATTGACTTGAGCGTCGGAGGGGCTAATCGGGACATAACCCTCGATGTGCCTTCTTTGTTTTGCAGGGATCTCAGCGTCAAAGTCATCACAGAAGGCAGTCATCCAATGAATCCAAACGGCAACGCACAGTTCAACCAAAATCTGGCAGAACCAATGAAACAAGCATGGATATCAAATATAAGCTAATCAAATATCACTAATATAGTAACTCAATTCAACTCCTAAATTTAAGTCGAAGAAATTAAACTCTCAACTTAAATTAATAATTTAAAATAATTATAATAAATTATTAATTTATATCAAATATAATTACTTTGGTTCGAATTTACAAGTTGAATTAAATCGTTATGTAAGTAGCATTCGATTGTTACAAGTGTGATTTGTGTATCGCGTGTATTTCATAATTATTTTTTAACTAAAGTCTAAGATAAGAGATTTTTCTACACAAGAGATTTATAACTTTGACCTAAAAATACAAGATAATAAGGACATTTATTTAATTTTCAATCTTCAAACCTTAAACTTTACTCAAAATTTTTAAATTTTCTATAGTTAAGAATTAAGGCTCTGTTTGGTTGGACTTATATTAGTATAACTTTTGTTAATAGAGTTTTTTTTTCTGTAAATAATTTTTTAGAAAAAGTTTTTGAAGAAGCTAATTAATGCCATTTAAAAAAGGGTTTTTTTGAAATAACTTTATATTGCTTGGCAACATAAAAATCAAAACCATTTTAAATTTTAACTATATTCTATTTTGTAATAAAAATTATTTAAAGTATATTAAACTATATGCAAAGCACACTATTTTAATTATTATATAATTTTAAACCGTATAAAACATAAATGAAAATATATCTAACAAAATCTTTTATATGAATTACAACATAAGTAAAACTAATATAAAAAATAAATATTAAAACATATAAAAAAGTCAAATAATGAGTTTACAAGATAAACATGAAGATGAGTTTACGGATATTGTGAAAATTATATGTAAAATATAAGGATAAAAGAGACTAAAAGTAGATTCATTAATTGATCTAAAAAATCTATCATAAAAAGTCAGGTTTTTTTTAGAAACTCTTAAATTTTAGTTTCTTAAAAAGCTGTATTTTGACTACGAAAATAGTCAATCTATTAAAGAAATATTTTTTAATTTACAACCAAACACTTATTTTTCTTTAAAAAAATCTTTTGTGGTAAAGAAAAGTACTTATTGACCTTCCTTAAGTTCATCAAAATAAGTATTTACCCTTGGTTCTGTCTGATTTTGATGGGGCTGGGTGCTGCTGCTAGGATCCATGAGATTGGTTGACTTTGACACAGAAATACCTGCAAAACAATAAGGCATATTGGGAGTTAACCGCTGGTAGGCTTTTCCGACGCTCAAATTAGTCCTTTGTGAGAGTTTTGGTGGCTAGTAGATAAAGAATACTAGGGTTCTCGAAAGTCGTACATTTTTTATGATGAGGTAATGAATTTATATAGTTAATACCTACAGGAATTAGGTCAACATTAAGAGATGTGCCGATCGGCCCAAGCCGCCCATGCGCTGTTCTGAGTCTAGGTTTGGGCCTAACACGACCGACCCAACAATACTAAAACCAATTCAAACATAATTTATAAGAATTTTTGGACTGATCACGGAGGACGAAGTATTATTATCGCAATTTGTCATAATTGTGTTCTAATTACTTATAATTAAACCAATAAAACGTAACTCATAACCTACTATGGCTGTTTTTGGTTAGCTATGACTGATCTAATTTGGAAGACAAAAAGAAAACTTGTGTTGGAACTTCAAAAAACGAAGAAATTAAAGAACTATAAAGAAAGAAAGTGGGGTAAAAGCAACACTACATAATCGGTGTTTGTGGGGTCGCAAGTTCCTGCTTCTTTTTCTTTTTTTTTTTTTATTTCTGTATTTCAATTATTAAATCTGTTGTGGTGTGTGTGTATATATATAGGCCTTACAGATATATTCCAAGGTGAGCCGAAACATACTCTGTTTCTTGTAATCTTTCCTGAAGCTAGAGCTAGTTGGTTCGCATGGAAGCTTCACAACCTCTATCAATCGAAAGCTTTTCGTATAGTTGGTTAGTAAACCTGAAACCAGCTCTGGAAAGCCTGGACAGTTCTCTCAGGCCCTCACTTGATGCTTCTGATGAAGCTTCTTTCATCGAGATGGACCCGAGATTGCCACCTTCCAAGAGATTTGTATTCGGGAACTCTCAGGACTTCAAATTTGATTTCCCAGCTTCACAATCTCCTCTCACGACAGTTCACGCTGACGAGCTCTTCTCCAATGGTTATGTCATGCCTGTCTTCGTTGACCCTTTGGGGACTGGGGCTTACAAGGTCGCAGATTCAGCCATAGCTTTTCCTTCTACAACATCTGCACATGCACCGAAGCTCGTTGGTTCAGCAGATAAATTTCGATGTTCTTCGTTGAGAAGATGTCGCAGATTGTCGAAGCAAATATTTCAGAAGTACATGGATTTCCTGAGGCCATTGTATCGGAGAATTTGTGGGCACAAACCAAGCTCTAGAGTTGGTTCTGTGGATTCAGAAGTTCAGGCAGTAAAAAACTGGATTTACTCAGCAGGAACATCTCCAAGAATAAGTGTAGCTTATTCCATTGATGATTGGAGAAAATCCTGCGATTCTGAGAGCTCAATCTACGAGGCTGTTCTTCATTGCAAAAGATCCATAGGTGGGTTGGTTAATGTTCACCTAAACTGTAACCTTATTATGATTTTTGTATTACACAATTTCAGGTTTTGACGTTTCTTTATCTTATTCTCAGGGAAGTGAATTGAAGCTGTTGTGTGATGGAGAGCCCAGAAGAAATTGAAAACAAGAAAGTAGAAAAGAAAGGACCAATGTTCATAGTTTCACACCATCACATGGGAAAGAGAGAAAAATGAGAAGGAATAAAGGGATCAAAACAGCAACTTGCTTCTTGTTCTTGTTCTTTTCTTCTCATCCTGTAGATTGGTTTCGTAAAGGGGTAGAAGACGCTGTTTTGTAAGGCCAGAGCTTGATAAGGAAAGGACATCAGCGACAGCTATTTTCTCTTCTCTTTTTTTTTTTTTTCCTTACTTCATTGAAGTGCTTTCTAAAGAAATCAAAGGACTACTCTATTACACGTATTTTATGTTATTGCCTTCCAAAACATGAAAAATACTGCCCTAAAGTGGTGGTCCAACAGGTGAGACAATCATTCTTGCCTTCCACTTCCAAGAAGTTAAAAAGGATCAAAGTTATGACGAGAGATTGAAACTCAATTCGAATGATTTGCATTTGGATCGAACCCATCACTTAATTTTGATTTGTTAGCTTATCAGACAATTCATTCAGTCGATTTCTTCAACATATCCTTATATTCTTGGATCTTATTTCATCCAGGAAATGAAATAAAGAGTGGAATACTCCATGACATGAAAGCTCTTCTTTCCCATCTCTTCATACAAGTTAAAGGAAATAACCTACGTTTATTACTACTAAGCTTCTTGGAAGCTTTTATGAATACCAAAAGCTGGTGAAAGGTGATCGGATATTCAGAAGCACCGTGTTCTCTTCAGATTTTTGTTTTTGTTCTGTTTTTCAGCAACCTAAGACAAGAGCAGAGGAAAAGATAGACATATAACAACTTGTTCATGCGATCCAAGACACAGAGAAAATTAGGTACTTCAGTGAAGAGAGGGTCAGTTTATGCCTCCAAGAATTTGTTTCTGATACTCTTGTGTTGTCTTTGTAACCCTTTTGGCTCAATTACACAACATAGTTATGTTCTTATAATTGTAATTACCAATACGTAATTACAGTATAACTCGCAATTTATGGTATAACCCGAAATTCGTAATTTAAAAAGGAGGGATTAGGAACTAGGAAACCAAACTATAGGCTGAGGTTTTTTCCTCGGCACAATCATAGGACTATCAATCTTTTGTGTCCATGTCTGCTAAGCAGCATTATAACTCGCATATCTCTTCTATAAGTAATGAAGACGGTAGACAGACTTGTAACTTCTTAAATGAAAAATCAAAGTTATTAACTGATTGGATGATCAGATAGGTAATAATTTGATGTTGAGAGTTATGAACGAAAGTATAACTAACATCAAAAAGTTAGATAAAACTTGCACCGACATCTTTTAAAGGGGATCAAATCTTCTGTACCTATAACTCTGTACCAACTCTGTTACATACGATCCCATTAAGGATGTGTAGATGGGATCGTATGTAACAGGATTGGTACAGGGTTATGGGTATAGAAGATCTTATCCCCCTTTAAAGGGACCAGATCACCTGTTCCTATTATTCTGTTCCTACTCTATTTTATAAAATTTCATTCATTCAATAAATAAGATCCACAAAATTGAGCCGCTGAGATAAGATGAGAACAAGTAGAATAGGGTTGTGGAAACAGAAGATCTGTTCCTCAGTTAAAGGTTTTTCTATTCTTTTTTATACCTATCTTTATAGTTTCAATCTAATATTGGTAAGTTTTGGTTTTATCCTATTTATAACATTTTGAAATCAAATAATTAAATAATTTTTATAAAAGATTAAATGATTTTTTGAAATCATTTTTATAATTAAATGATTTCTTATAAATTTATAGAGAATTTCATTTCTTATCTTTATTTAAATAAAAGATTAAAATATCACTTATGACATGAGGTTTTATACTCATTATTCTAAATATCCACTTGTACAGTTCACAAATTAAAGCACTGAATCAAATATACAAAATCTTAGAGGGTCATCATAGTTCAATGGAAGAAGTGTGAATTTCTGGTCCCCTCAACAATGGGGTTCAGGATGTGACATATCTGGCAATTTGAAGCTCTAACCATCACTGATCTTCCAAATCCTGAATTCATATATTCCTGACTATCTTGGCCAAATATAAGCCATTGGTTTAGTCCAGAATTGGCTGAGAGAAAGCAAAAGTCCATCACATGTCAACGATTAGGATAAGGAGACACAGACAAAATGTGTTAGGAGAAGTTCCAAAGTTCGTTAACGTGCGTTTCTGTTTATATCTGCTTCTGTTCGTCTTCGCCTTCTTTCTACTAACCCACGGAAGCAGCAAAACCAAGACTCGCATTTATGGCTATTGTTTTCCTCTTGTAGCTACAATGACCCTTTTGTGGGGGACCGAGACCTCTTACATGCTAATTGTCGCCAATATCAATTCTTTAGTCACTGTAGCTTCAGGAAACCATACATTTCAGCCTGTCAGAAAACAAGGTGTTGGCTGCAAGAAGATGATATTGAGGTTTTAATCACTGGATTTTACTTGGAAACACATACTTGGGATCATTTCCGTTCCTGAAAACTGTGAGATTATCAAGAAAAAAAAGAAAGGATAGAGCACCAAATTTATAACTATTGATATGAATTAGTATTCCAGAATTCAGGAGTCAGTTCAGGCAACATTAGATGATCATTTTTCAAGGTTCAAACAAGGTATACTTGGTCCTTCCGCACTATGAATCCTGGATAAAAGATTAGAGTGATATAACTATTATTTGGTCCTTCCACACTATGAATCCAGGATAAAGGATTAAAGTGATACAACTATCTAACTTCTAATCAGGTTTGAAAATACAGATTATAGATTGGAAGAAATGTGTAAGATTATCAAAAGAAACTTGATCGTGACCTGCATTATCAGGATTTTCTGAAATAATTTGCGGTTGTATTGAAAGCAACAAACCTGGAACGGGGACCAAGGCCTTCAAGTATTCCGCATGTCGGCCGGTTCATCCTGGGGTCATTGTTAAAAAGTCTGAGGACATATTGAGCAATGCCCATCATTTTTCCTGTCATAGGACTTGTGTTTTCACTTAATACACATGCATTTGAAGCAGTGTCATTGTCGATTGTGATGAGAAAATGAAAGCTGTAGACTAAAAAGACAAGAACTGTGAAGTGTGTATCCTTAGAGACGAAGTCTGAAAGAGCAGACACAACTACTAGTTTAAGTTGATGCTTTGTGTTTTGTACAGCCCACAAGTGACTGCCTCGTGAAATGCCTAAGATCCTGTGACTTTTTTGCAATGTTGTTTAGTTGTTGCTGCCTACAAATTGATCAAGTCCCTGACACTGAAGATGGTTCATGGACTTTCGCTATTGCTTCAGTTACATTCCCTTTCACACGTTGATGCTTTCTGGCTACAGTGGGCTTATGGGTTTCCTTCAATCTAATGGACTGGATTCCTGTTTCTCTCTGGAGGGAGAGAATGGATCAGGCTCCTCCATGTTGACCTAGGTCAGGTTCAAATCGGACTGTCATGTCTACTCTAAAAATGGGTCAAGTCTAGGCCAGGTCATGCCTACCCTAAAATTTTGTAAATTATTCTTGAATGTATACCTGTATAGTTGGCAGACACAGTAGACACAGTAAGAGTTGGAAGTCAATATATCAACAAAAAAAAAGGTAATTTTTTAGTTTACTAAAGTTTGATAAATGAACTATATAGACGTTTACTATCACTTAAGTTTGGAACTTAATTACCTAGAGAGAAGTTCAGTCCATTCTTAAGCTTTACAGAAGATTTTATATGCAAAATAGTACTCATCCGGATCTTATACAATACATTGGTTGTTTTGTTCTAATACAGTACTCAACTCTCTAATACAATATTCAACTCCTACCGCATGAATCTTTATTCCCTCTATCAAATCATGTTCACCGGTAACTTTCAATTTCTTGTCTGATGAGTAACTCACATGGTGAGGGTTAAAGATTCAGAAAATGGTAGGGAGTAGGGACCCGCCAGAATTGTTTTACTTTGAAGCTTTAGACTTATTTAGCAACTTCTGAATCAGGATGGTCATGTGAAGTAACAAATTTCAAGTAATTCTCTATCTCATTACTCTCTGGGCCGCCATGTACTAGATTAAACCACTTCTTGTGATGTGTATGTTTCGGTTTCCTGTCACTAATGGCAATGGCAATGTCATTGGGGAAGAGGTCTCGCAGCACAAAGGCATGTACCATCGTCGTTACAAGCAGAGCTGTGACTGTGAGTGTGGAGGCAGAAGAAAGAATTACAACAAGAACACGGGTTATTATATGTTCAACTTCACTTTCGTACTTAATGGTTGCAATAGCTGCACCGGTCATAGGGAAGGTGTAAGCCCACCAAGCCAATGAGAACCTGTCAATTCAGGAGATTTAAGCATATAAGAAAAACCTGAAAGTAGAAACAAACAGTATGATGAACTGAAGGAGCTAAACACTTACTTGAATCCTCTGAAAAAGTTAATTCGAACTGCCTGCAAAAAACCAGGGGAAAAGAACATGCTTCAGAAAATTTGCAACACCCATGCAGTTTTAGTTTCAATTATGTAAAATGACATCAATGGGTACTGATGGTCAGGAAGTGGCATACTAACCAGTGAGAAATAGAGGAACAAGGCAATGAAGTAGGCAATTCTTGATCCATAATCGAAGGAACCCTGAATCTTTGCCCATGCCATTGAAGCAACACTAGGAGCTGCAACAAACAGAAAGAATACTGGATGAAGCTCCTTTGGGAGTGTTTCATTTGTTGGAAGTCTCTGATAGAGAGTCACAAAGAGGACCGTGTAATGAGCCAAGCCAACAGCAAAAAAGAATATGGGTCCTTCTTTAAGCCCCATTGATGCACCTAACAATGCTCCAACGAAGTTCCCAACAACTGAAAGGTGATTAGAAGGATTTGCCACCTTTGATAGCCTTCTTTGTCCTCCTGACATCCACTGCCCATAAATCTTAAGCTCCAGGAAGAGGATTGGAGTCATGAGAATGTACCAAAGGGCTTGAGGCAGATCTTTCGTTACATGAGGTGGCACTCCCAGAGCTAAGAACAGAAGGGCTATCCATGGGGCAAAGAAGAAATTGACCCGAATTGGATGGTAATATTCGCGACGAATGGCTTCGAAGAAGAAGATCAGTTTAAGAAGGTAGACGGAAGAGACAATAGCTACAAGAGCAACAGAAATGCACCATAGAACAAGATTTATTTTGTCACTAACGTGCAGAAATTTTGTAGATTCAGAGGTGGCTAGTGTTTTCCACATGATAGCTTGACTGCTAACACCAAGACAGATACCAAATGAAGAGACTGGAAACCGAAGAAGAAAAGGCCATCTCTTGTCTTCTGGTAGCACAATTTGTTCTGAAGACTGTAAGGATAACAGATTATCAGTCAATTACCAGTTTTTTTTTCTTTTGTAGCAACTGACTGGAATAAGTATAGAATAGGCTCATGATTTGCTTTCATAAATAATTAAATATCACAAGAGATTTGAGGGAAATAAAAGCACATACCCTGAGAGTCTCAAGTTCTGGACCTTCCAACGCATCAAAGTACCTGTCTACAGGTAAAGCTTCTCTTTCTACCTTCTGTCCCGTCGTACTAACTGGTGGAGCTTCCCTTGGCCTTCCTCGTAGGCTTGTTATCTGCCTCTCAAGCTTCCCTGACCAAGTTTTGAAGGAATCATATCTGTTATCCTTCAGTTTGTTCATGCTGGGATGGTTAGGAACATTTGCAATGGGAAGTCCTTCCTCAAATACAAGGCCTTTGGGCATTGGCTGAGAGTGAAATTTCACTTTCTTTGACTCTTTGCTCGAAGCCTTAGCTGTAGCAGAAGAATCAGATATTCCATTTCCAACAGCTGCTCTTCCACTATCTTCAAAAATAACCCTGTTTGTGTTGTTTGAGCTTTCTGTCAAAGGAGATGCTGGCATGCTGAGTGAAATGGACTGCTTTCTTTTATGGTCTACAAGTTTAGGTTCATCAATGGCGGTCTCAACCGAAATCGTCTCATTCACCTGGTTAAACATGTAGAAGAAAAGTTACTACCGTTCATATCCACTGTGCAGAACTTGCAAATTTCAAGAACAAGCTTTGTTTGATCTCTTTCACAAGCATAATATCATACGAGTGACATACCATATCTAACACAAGATGTTGATTGTTCCATTCAATCCTATCAAAACCAGCCACTTCATTGGAAGAGACATACTTGATTAATGTGGGAAGCTCCTGTGGCTGCTTAATTGAACCCATTTCCATCAAAAACCAGCTATATGGCAACACCTGCAAGGCAAGGGATAGTTTCAGTTATTTGAGGTTTTAGACCTTCTTAATCTGTTTCTCACAGCAGCTTCTTGGAGATTTAGGACTACATTGCATTAAAACAGGCATGGCCCAGAGTAAATCTTCAGGAACTTCGATCATTAAACTCACAGGTTTAGTTTGTAATGTAGATTAACATCAGAAAATAAGTTCAGGGTAGCAGAAACATCAGAAAATTTGTCATATTTGTAACATCAGAAAATAAGTTCAGGGTAGCAGAAACATCAGAAATTTGTCATTCTTGTCCCCAAATTTCAGTCTCTTTCAAATAAATAAAGTCATAACTCCATGCCAAACGCCATCAAAGGAAATAAACTCCCATATCCATTCCAAACGCCATCAAAGAACAGAAACTCCCATAATCATGGCATCGATCTTGGATCAGCAACTACAATAAAAAAGGAACACATACCCTGAAAATGATATCTTTCTACAGGTGAATCCACAGAATCAAAATGCCTAGATGAAGTGCAGAACAGGAATGCGCTGAGCTCGCACCACTATGAAATCGGAAGGAGCGTTGAGCCACTCAGAGAGAACTCAGGACCCTGAAAACGGAAGAATCAGCACAACCACCACACGTCTTTCAGTGAAAAGAAGCTGTCTGTGTGTATATATATATATAACGTCAATGGCACTTCATGAATCATACTCGCCTGGAGGGAGGTTTTCCTTATTTGAGGACAGGTCCATGCACAAAACTAAGCAACCCCACAGATTATATTTTTTTAGCGATAAATGTACACCTAATGTTACGCGGTCTTTAACGCATTAAACGTCTACGAGCATATCATATTTTATGTCTAGTTTTACTTTGTCTTATTATGTCTCATAAAATCTCAGCCATTTATTTTGTTGGACCCACGCGAGCTCCATATAAATCTCACATAAATAAATAGCTAAGATTTATTGAATACAATAAAATATCATAATATTGGACAGAAGATCTGAACTCTTTTAAATGTCTGGCCCAACCAGTTCATTAAATCTCAACCATACATTACTTAAGGTTCATATAAATATATAGATGACATTTAATAAAATATGATAGAAGCACTATAATCAGAACAGAAAATTTAATCTGTTTTGTTGTACTCCTTCCGATTCATAATAAATGTCGTTTTAGAAAAATGCACACTTATTAAGAAAGCTAATAAAATTATAAATATACCCTTATTAATACTCCTATAAAATTACCTCGTGAAGAGAGAAATTATTTTATCACTTGAGTTTTGCATGTTAAATTGTCTTGAAATTGTGATCTGTATAATTAAGATTAGAGAGAAATTAAAGATTAATTTTCGAAGTAAACTTATAAACATACATACAAAATCAAGAATGACACTTATTTTGAATAATTAAAATATATCTAAAATAACACTTTTTATAAATCGGAGGAGTAATTTTTACGTAAATAAATGAAAAAGATTTAATGGAATATAATAAAAAACCGTAACTGAATTAAATTACCATAGATCTCATATACCTTAACAAATGAAATCACCTGTTCCATAATTGCTGTGCCAATATTATTCCATTGCATCAGGTTTATATATTTTTGTGGGTCCTATATAAATGTATGGACCAGATATAATAGAATAACACTGGCACAATGGAACAAGTGATCTGTTCCCTGTACTTAAAGGCTTAAACCGTTTGAGATCTATAGTAGACTTTCTGATGCAATGAATACTCATTTAATCACCGTATTGTTTTGCTATTCAAAAGTTAGTCCAGGAAAGCCTACTCGTCAATAGACGTGTTCATACTTCTATAAGAAATCCAACAAAAGCTGCGATATTGTCGGAATTCCAACTCCATCACATAAAACGACAAGGCAGGATATGGCGACCAACGTTTGAAGGCTACACATGAAACAACTGGAAGATATTTAACAAGTTAGTTATTACTTAATACTCGTTTTAAAAATTATTATTATTATAAATAATATTATAGAAATTAGACTATAATTTTAAAAATTTTAACTAGTATTTGCACTTTATAAGGTATATGATAAAGATTTGACAAGATAAAAAAAATTAAAAAGATTATCCTTACGTATTAACATATTTAAAATCTAACTTAAGGATTATTCACTAAACACTAAACATTAACTAGTTCATTTTATTTTATAAAAATTAATTAATTTATAAAAATTGATCATTTTTTAATAATAAGAGTTATTAAGCTAAATCGAATCAAAAATTAGAACTGAAAAAATTTAGGTGATTCAAAATTTTTACAATTATATTAATCGAGCAAATTCAATTTTTTAATTATTAATTATAAATTATATGTTTTAATTTAATTGAGTAAAAAAATTGCTAAGTCGGTTGACTTAACATTAAAAACTTAAAAATAACCAAAATTTTATTTAATTTTTAATTTTTCAGTTTGAATAAGGATTTATTGTTAACAATTAATTGATTATTTTAAACCTTAAGCTTCTTACCTTATTGATTTAATTTTTAATTCGGCTTTTAAAACATTACCAAAAACTAGTAAATAATGTCAACAAAAATATGACACTCTCTAATAACAACTTAGGTAGGTAAATTAACTAATCTTAGCCTCTGTTTGGTTCAGCTTTTGGAAGGTTCAAAAGAACTTTTGTCTACCGCAAAAGCTATTTTGAAAAAAAAAAGGTGTTTGATTGTAAATTTTAAAAACACTTTTAAAATAGAAATAGTTTTTTTAGACGCTAAAATACAGCTTTTTCATAAGCTAAAATATGAAACTTTTAGAAAAGCTCAAATTTTAACTTTTTCGGAAAGCTCTTTTTTATACTAGTTTTCGTCAGTTGCGTAAATAACAGGGGCTAAAACCTTATACCGTATGTTCTCCTCTTGAGTCACGTAAACAAAACCATGGCCCACTCTTCTACTCTTCTGTTTTGTTTCTACGGGCCCTTAATTCAGACAGCATATGCTCATAGTACTAAATTATAAATGTCAGATTTCATTGGAAACCATCTTGGCGTCTTAATTCAGACCTGAATGATTAATTATATGTTTAAAAAATATAGTCATACCTGAGTAGGAAAACTAATGAATCCGAGGCATCTTCCACCGTCAATTCAGGACAGTCCGGACCAAATAGAAAATGGAAAACGTGAGAACCACAGCAATTAGTCAAAGTACGTTCTCGAAGACAGGCATTCATGACTATCAATGTTTGGAAACTCGGATTGAAGTTTTACTTGTTATTGGTTTTATCGGTTCAACCACCGGTTGAATCGGTATGATATCATAATTATGTAATAATTAAATTTAAATATATATAATATTTAAATATTTAAAAAATACAAAAATATACTAAAAAATTAAAAAAATTAAAAAAATTAATTGTTGGACCAGTCAGACCGAACCAGTTCGACCGGTCAATTGACAGGTTTTGACCGGTTCAAACTAAGTTAATTAAAAAACTAATTTTTTATATTGAACCGGACTAGATAACTGATCGGTCACCGATCGAATCAATCAAACTGGGTTCGATCCGATTTTCAAAACAAAGATAACTATAGTTTTAGTACAGGAGTAGGAATGTCGTCCCCACAGACAGCTATAGAACATCTAGATGTAACATTTATTATTTACGGCTAAATCGTTTAAGAATGTTTTGTTCAACTTCCTGCGAGTTTCCTGCAAGAAAGTTCTATCTCTACATTTATGTCTGCTCCACAAGCAAAGATGCACAGACTTTCTGCTAACTGTCTGCAGAGTTAAACGGTCACAAGCAATGTTCGGAATACAGTACCGGATTTGGTACTGGATTGGACTTTGGAATAGAACTGTATCGGTATCGGTCAGTACCGGGTACCGTTTTGAGATATTTTTTAAATTTATAAAATAGTCCCTAGATTTTTTAAAAATTGCAAAATAGTCCATATTGATATATTACACAGCTGTACTGTATATTTTACTGGTTTACTGTTTACATCAACCATGCTTTCAAAAATCTTAATAATAAATAATAAT
>JANZLX010000007.1:26694051-26707958 GCA_025531955.1 Erythroxylum orinocense | reverse complement strand
CCTACCTAAATAGCCAGATTGAACTTTTCAGCTCACGATCGTTCGAGGAAAGGATTCAGAGAACAAACCCCGATCAGCCTTCTTGAAATTTGTGGTAAATTTCCATTTACGTTAAACCTCGAAAAGGGAAATATTCAAGGGAAATGAAGCAATTCATTTCTTCATTTCCCTTTTGGATTTTTACCCAGATGAGGAAGAACTACAAGAAAATGGTTTTGTTTTTGATCATCATTATATGTGATTATATTTACGCACATAACGCGTAACAGTAATGCAGTTAAACTTTATTTTTGGTCAAATTTAGAACTAGAAAACAATATAATTAGGTGGCTTTAGACATAAAATTATAATACGTAGTACATTATTACGTATCTAAAATCAAACATGAAATAATTAAAAACGAAGATAATGCAGAATAACTGTTTTGGGTTTCATTTCTGATTTTGATGTCGATTTCGAGTTCCAAACAATCACGAATCTCCCGGGACCTTTATAGAAAGTGTTTTCCGACAAGAGATTTAGGTTTTCCTACAATTTTCTCAATACATAAGTTCTCTTAAACAAGTCAGAGATTCCTTATATTTACAATTGATATAAGTAACTGCAGAAGACTTTAACCTTTATATATAACTTTCGTATGGAATTTTCCCATCACAAGATTGATATGGGTTTGATTCACACTAATTAAGGTCCATTTTTTACTCAAACTTTGACCCATTAATCTAAATTATTTATTGGACCATTTTATTATCTTTATCTGAATCAAATTACATAACTTAACCGATAATTTATTGAAAAACCGAAAAATGCATTGATAATTGTTTAACTTTATGAGAAAGGACAAAAATGTCTGACATAAATTTCCAAGATTAACTTTGAAAAAATTGAAATAAATAAATTCTGTTCTAATTTTTAACTTCTTAAAGTTTAGGTAAGTGAATATAAAAGCTGAAACTATAATTATTACTATTTCAATGTGTATTAAGTAAGGATATTTTTGTTTCTATTTTTATTATTTTTAATTTTTGTTTTCAAATTTAGTAAAAAAATATGTTTATTTTTGTCTTTCGGTTTTCAAAAAATATGAAAATATAAAAATTGTTTTATTTTATATTTCTATTTTTAATAATTTAATTTACTATCAATTAAATATATATTATTTAATATATTAATTTTTAACAAGAATTATGAATAATTTATTTTATTATTTATTTATTTAAAATTAATTATTAATAAGAAATATGAATAATTTAATTTTACTTAATAACTTAATATAATTATTTTAATTAAATACAATATATTTAGTTTAATAATTATTAATAAATGTAATAAATTTAAAACATCTTCAAAATATAGAAAATTCAAATAAAATTTGATTTAATATTTTATAAATATTTAAAAAAAATTTTAAATTTTAAATTATTTATTTTAATAAAAATAAATAATTTTATTTATAATTTGTTACTGAATATTATATAAAAGATTAATATTTATTTAAAATAATTTAGTTCTAAATTGTATTTAATATATAATTATTATCAGTGAAAAAAATATAATTACATTGACATTAACAATGAAACAAGTTTTTGTTTTTATTTGAAAGAAAAATATAAATTAAAAACCGAAAACAAAAACTGAAAACTACGATGAAAAAATAGAGTAGAACCAAACGAGCCCTAAACTGACATGTATACATAATAATTTACAAATAGTTTAGCTAATTAAAGATAAAAATTTTATATAAAAATATAAGGGAATAATTTTTTAAAATAATAAAACATTATTATTATTATTGGAGTCTACATTTAAGTAAACTATCATCTATACATAATAATTAACAAATAATGTACTCATAATAAATCATTTAACAAGTTAAAATTTTAAGTTAAATGTGGAAATTGATTTGATTTGATATTTATAAATTTAATGTACACATTCTCTAAGTCATTAAAATAAAAGGTATTAAATGTCACTAATTTATAATATTATTAAATATTAAACTTATAATATTTTAAAATAAATTTAATAATCACAAAATTTGCTCTATTTAAATCTTAAATATATGGAAATTTAAACTTGATTTCTGTATAAAAATATATCTTTAAAATATAGATTTTATATTGTCACATAATATTTAATATATTTTACTATTATTATTGTTCAATATTTTTTAATTCTTTAATTACAACTCAAATGTAAGATCTTTGAATAGGTAAGTATATGAATCTCTTAAAGTAGATAGCATATTTTTTACTTTACGTAAAATACAAAAAATGAATTTAAAACCGTAAATGCCCAAAATTTTAAACATTAGATAAAATTGATATTTTAAAAATTAGACCAAAAGTTAATTCAGTAAGATAAGAGTTTAAGGTTTGAAAATTTTAATAAATATTATACTGTCATAAAATTTGATTAAATAAAATTAAAGAATTTAAAATATTATTAAAAATAATGTTTTTATTTATTGAAAAATTTAAAATTTAATTGAAAAAATATTAAATAAAAATTAATTAATTTATTTAATTTATAAAATCGGTTAGTTTATGAAAAATTGAAGGATCGGTTTTTAACAACAAATAATATTAAAATTAATCAAACAAAAAAATAGAATATCAATAAAAAAATTAGTATACTAAAAGTTTTTATAATTAATCAACTTTAACAGATTCAAAATTTTAGTCATTGGCTGGAAGAGATTCGCTTCCTAAAAAGGAGGAGACACCTTGAGAAGCTACAGAAAGAGCAAAGAATCAGGCGACAGTTGCATAGTGGAAATTTGACGAGAAAGCCCAGCGATACAGCACTAGATAAAAGGGTATGGTGCTTATCAGCTTAAGATTATGAAGTGGAGTCCAACACAGGATGGGTTCCGTTTTGGCAAAAGAGACAGGAAGTTGAAGAAGTCGAAAACCTACGAATGACTTAAATTTCTCCATGCTTTTAGTTCCCAGGAAGAACGTAATGGTGTCTGAAATGAAATCAGCGTATCCGTACACGGCATTATCGAGTTTTTGGGATGACAATGTGAGAATAGAGGGGGCTGATCCGTTTTCGCGTGTGATCTGTGTTTAGAATCATCTTCTCCCTCTAATTCATAATAAGTGTCGTTTTAGAAAAATACACACTTATTAAGAAAGCTAATAAAATTATAAATATACCTTTATTAATACTCTTATAAAGTTACTTCGTGAAGAGATAAATTATTTTATTGCTTGAATTTTACATGTTAAATTATCTTAAAATTGTGATCTGTATAATTAAGATAAGAGAGAAATTAAAGGTTAATTTTGGAAGTAAAATTATAAACATATATACAAAGTCAAGAATGACACTTATTTTGAATAATTAAATGTATCTAAAACGACACTTAATATGAATCGGAAGGAGTATCTCTTTATTAATATTTAATAAATAAATAGATGGTCTTAAGCACAGCATAATACACAAAAATAGTAACAAAAGAATTAATCCCATTAATGTAATCCGAATCGAATTTTATCATTTATCGTAAGAGAATTTATTTATTTATTTGTTTATGTAAAGTGGTCATTATTTAAATTAATTTTTTAAAGAGCAACTCTTAATTTATAAAGCAAAATCAACACTCGATATTAAATTTAAATTTAAAAAATTAGACTTTCAATTTGAATTCATATAAATTTTGAAAAAATTTAAGAATTTGAAACTATAAAAAAATAAAAATAAAAAATGATTTGATTTTCAATTTTTGATATGGATTGAAATTCAATTGAGCTTACAAATTTGCTTCAAGTTTAGTAAACTGTGGATGAGAAGTTAAAACCACTCTCAAACGTTTTCAGATTTGAACAGTCTATTCATAAGCATGAGACCTTTGAAACTAAGTACTATTTGATAAGAGGAGACTCACGTCCCAAGAGAATCACGTGTGAAGCTGAGACTTTGGTCCTCTAGTTGTTCTGCGTGTTTAGATTAGGATCCAGCTTGTGCCGTGGCTCGTTTGGTTGCTGAGAAAGTTGGAAAGAAAAGCCGTTGGAGTTCACATAGAATTGTAGAACAATTCTATTCCAATTTTGGTTACTAAGTTGGTAGATATAACAATAAATAGCAATGTTCTAAAAATGTGACCAAAAGTTAAACCGATAATATACAAAATTTAAAGTTTAAAAGAATTAATTGTTATAAAATCTATTAAATATTAAATAATTTTGAAAATTTTGAAAAAAAGTGTCTTTAATTTAAAATTTAATTAAAAATGACATAATTAAACAAAATTAATTAGTTTATTTTAATTTATAAAAATCGATTAGTTTATAAAAATTGATCAATTAATTAATATCTCGAACGATTTTTAATAACAAAAATTATTAAAAATAAATAGAAAAAAGTTAAAAACTAAACCAAAAAAGTGTAGTCAATTCAAAGATTTTACGATTAAATTATTCAAATGGATTCGATGTATTTAATTGTAGATAAATAGTAATTCTCTACTTTCTATAGTAAACAAGACCCATTGTAATGTTTGTATTAGATTTTCTATCCATTCTTATTTCTTTTTTTATATAACAAGAATTCAATTATTTTTGGTGTTTCCATTGAATAAGTGTTTTAAAAATACACAATCTTATTAATTCATAATTAAAGTCTTTTTATGTTCTTTTTTATGCAAAATATATTTAAGATATATTAAAGCAATTTTATTGACTATTATTCTTTACTCTTACCAAAAAAATATAATTTTAAAAATAATTAGCTAAAAATAATTAATAAATCAATTTATTAGTAACTTTCACCTCTCTTCTCTTCTTCTTCTTTTTTTTATTTCCTTGTCCATTGTAAAATAAGGCTGCAAATAATCACTTTTAGTATTGTATTGAAGTACTTATGTATCCTTGCATTCTGTAGTAACTTAATATTTACACAGCATAAACATGATTATATTGATGCAAACACTTTAGACAAGATTCAATCAATTTAATTGAATTGGAAGTAAAAGAAAGAATCGGTAGTCAATGGATTGTCTAAAGGTCTTCCAAACCCTGTTGAAGATGAATCTTTCAAGGGTAAAACTCGGAGTTTACTTGACATAGACATGGTCTTAAGTTGATAAGTGCATCTGTTACCTTTAGGTTGCTGCAAGTTTTGCAGCCGAGGGCTCAGTAAGGAGTGAGCTAAAGCAATGGAATGATTTGTACATAGATATGGTACCATGATAGACCCACAATCTGAGTCCGATCTAAAGTCTCGAGTCCGATCTGAAGACCAGGTATGGGTCAGGAATGATGTTGGGCTACAGAAACTCTAATGGCCTATGTAATGAGCCAATCATCAAGCAAATGAAGATGTTATTGGTCTTAATCGCCTATAAAATGAAATTGTGCTAACGGTGGGTCAAAATAGAGGGTCCGTAGATTCCTTCAATCCAAAGATATGAAAGCTAGTAGCTTCGGTACAAGTTTTGTTTTGATACACAAAAGTTTACCATGTTTCATTTACATGATTAGTGCAGAAACCAACATCCTTTCTTTCTTTCCGTCCTCCATTACTTATGGCAGGAGGCCGGAACTTAGCACACCCCGAAGCCGACGGATCAAACCCAGTCAACCCAAGTGCCAGGCTCAAGCCTGAACAATGGCCAGAGGCCCAAATTAAAAACAAGTTTTGGACAAAAGGGAGGTGATCAAACTTACCAGACTAAGCTTTAAATTGCCATGAAGCAACCTATCCTTCTGATTAGCATTGCCACTAAAATTCCAGTCAAGATGGATCGGAAAAAATCATAAGCATAATGTTCAGAAAGTAGCCTAGTGGTTGGCATTCACTCGTCAAAACCAACAAATTCTAGATTTAAATCCTCACCAAATTGGAATGAATTTGGAGGAAGGGAAGGGATTAGCTCCGACCAACTGAGGTTTCTGATGAAACAAAAGAATCAAACGCATGATCAAAACTGTAGCACATGTTATCACGACATTCATCCAAATTTTTGCGAGTGAAACCCCAAATACAAGTAGAAAGTATGGTTTCCTATGATATGTTTTTAATCACAACAGAAACTCAGAATTATGTAGAACCAAAAGGAACCTATTGAAACATTACAGACGAGCATCTAATCCTTCTTCTTCTCCTTCAGTGGCCCCTTAGGAATTTTACTTAAAACTTTCTTATCGAATACGGCATATTGCTTCTTGATCTCAATCATTGCTTTCTCAGCAAATGAATCGATCTTGTCGTCATACTTCTCATAAATCACCGGCAAAGTGTGTAGTAAAACAAATACTGCCGAAGAAACTCATAAATGTCAAAGGCAGATATCAAACAGAAGAATCTAAACGAATTTGGTTGAAAAAATATTCCTTACATATGTAGAACAAGGTCAGGAAGTTGCACCAATTCCCAACAATTGAAAGAACCCACAAGCCAGTGATTATCTGCAAGCCACAATATCAAAGTACCTCTCATTTCATTAACACCACGTCTTAGTATACAAGAAGAAAAACTAATGTCATTGCATTATATTTATCAGTACCCTAAATGTAACACAAGATGAGTATGAAAGCTTATTTGCAAGAATGGTTCAAGTTAAGATAGATTACCCGTGAACCAAAAAATGTTAAATCCAACCTCCAACAAAGTCAATTAACAAATTGCAGAACACAATTACACATAATAAAGAAGCACTGAATGCCAAACTTACGGAAAGGAACTTCTTCAAATCCCTCCCTGAAGCAATCTCACGAAGAACAGCCAATCCTCGATTAATCTCAATTCTCAGAGCAGAGGCAACTTCAAGGACGCATTTCTCAGGAAGTACGACTTCTGGGATTTGAGGTGGAGACCTAATACAAACAAGCAGCGTAAAAAATCAGAAGATCACATTGACATAAAACAAAAGTTCTTGTAACAACAAATCCGAAAACAATGGCTCACTTGTTTATAAAAGTAGATGCATTTGACCACAGGAACAGAACTGCTAAGGACAAGATTGCTATGTGGCATACTAGAGTAATTAAGTGGTATTCAAGCAATTCAAAGAGAATCCAAACAAGTGTTGCCCCACCCAGCACACTCGCAGATATTTTCTTGTTCCTCCATAGAAACACATCGGCAGCTGCAACAATAGATTCATTCAACATATGTAACCAAATTCATAAAACTGAAACACAGATTTCTCTAACACAACATAATTAGGGAATCAAATCAAACCAACATAATAAAGCAAATGATGAAATTCAATTTTCCAATTACTGAATCGAAAATGATCTTTTGTGTCATTTAATCGGGACCTTTAATCAAATCAAGCAATCCATTAAAAATTTCGATAAATTATATAACATAAGATGTAACCATAACTACTGAGCTCCTGCAACGTCATGCGAGCTAAATAGAAATAAGAAAAACTAATGAAAAATCGAAAGAGAGAAGGAGCGAGAATACGTTTTCCACCGCCAAAGACCTCGTGAACAGGCTTCTCTCTACCAAAAAGCCTATAGACTTTGGATTTAACAGACTCGACAACATTCGGCAACTTCTCATCATCGGAATCAGAGGAGGAGGAATCATGGTCGTGATCGTGAATCTTCTCTTTGATCTTATCCACCAACGACTCCGTCGCTGGTTCGCGCTCCGCCGCATGGTCTGCCATAGATCTCCGCCGTAGGAAAACAAGAGAAAAAGAGAGGTACTAGCACCTTAGCGAGCGATACGAGAAGTTACTTAGTGTGCGTGCGGTCTGATAAAAGGGGATTTGCTCGGAATCTAAGCCGTTGAAAGTCTTTGATGTACGAGCGGGCTAGATATGGAAATAACGGAAATGGAGTAAAGGGGACAAGTGTCTGGGGAAAAATGCAAGAGGGACGAATCTAACGCCACGGTAACTGTCATGCCCGTCACCAACTCCACCATATTTATTTCTCCATTTTATATTTTTTAAAAACTCCTTTTCAAACGCTTTATTTCTTGATAGTGATATTGTAACTTCTATATTAATTGGAAGTTTTTTATTTTTAAAACAGTTTAATTATTTAAATTTAATCATTCCATACATTTAATAGCTTATAATAACTCTGCCAGGAATTCATAAAAACAAAATAATACTTATATTTAAATCTCAAAACATAAAAATTATAATTCATATAAAATAATCAACGATAGTATTACAAATTTAACAATTACAACACCAACATTAAGTAAAAATTTCGTTAATATACAAAATTTGAAAAGATTGAGTAGTACTTAACCTTACCCTAAACTAAAAAAAAAAAAATTGTTTCTAAAAATATCACTAATTCAGGACATGAGAAAATTAACATTTCATTTTTTTCGAAATGAAAAAACGAACCTTTTAAATGTACACAAAGTAAATTTTTGAATTGACGTAATAACTTATAAATAACATCAACTGGACACTCTGTACTAAGTAAGTCTTGTACGACAGGCTCAAGCGTCGATAAAAGGAATCGAACATAAGACATTTTAGTCTCATGCCCCTCCATCTACCGACTCGATCACCCCTAGGAGTAATAATAAAATATGTCAAACCATACGTATGTTAGTTTTTATGAAAAATAAATATTTATTATATATATGTTTAAATAAACTTATTAAAATATAAAATAATTTCTATGGGTTTTAATAAATTTATCTAATTAATTTATGAGAAATTTGTAAACCAATCCTTCTATAATTCCATTAATAGTCATATTAAGCAAGAAATAGAAAAGGCATTAATACCGTAAGGGGGTCTGACCGTCTGAGTGGCCGGTAAGAAATAAGGTTGTGATAAAAGTTCCAATTAAAGTCCGTCACTTTAAGAAGCATTCCGTCGTTTGCACTTGCCGCTAGCTGAAGCACAAGCCGGGGTGTTAAATTTGACGGCTCTCAGTCCACCGTTAGCGGAAGAGATCGTGGCAGCACGTGATTAGATTTTCTCTTCGTGACGGCATGGACGGAGGACATAATTATGGTACTCGTGGAGTTATATGGACCGATCATTCCTGTTTTATAATATTTAGTTGCCGACAATAGAAAATTGAAATGTGTGACATTTAGCACAATGATAAGTTTAACAAATATTAATCGGCAAAAGTTGCCGAAAGGATAATATATCGATTTGATTTTAAAGTCAGAATTAAAAAATAGACTCGAACTTGAATTTTGACGTTGAAGTTCAAATAAAAAAAGAAGGATTCAAATTTGGATCTTGTCTTATTTAAAATTTAAAATTTATATTTTAGTTGGGTCGATCAAATCAGGCCTAACTTTAAGTTCAGACATCGACGACCCAGTAATAAGAGATCGTCTCCCATGCGAATACCAAGACCTACGTAAAGACGTAACCTAACAATTATTCTATATATAATGTACTATTCAGCTATAATAGAGGTACGAGATCACAATCCTAGTTTTCTCTACTTTTAGCGTCCACAGTCCTTACTAAACGACTGACTTAAACATCGGAGGGACCTGCTGGCAATCACTCTCGATATGTCTTTTATTATTTTGCAGGTATTACAAAAGTCATATCCACAGATCTTGTGGATCTGAGTAACAATAACCAGCCTCCGCATAAGTTGGTTGAACCATATTTAAAATAAATTTGAATTTAAATTTAAATTATATTTTTTTATAACTAAATATTCAAAAATTTTAATTTTATTTAATTTTTAATCAATTTTATGATGATTCGCTATCAGATAAACTCTCTCTTATCTTTCAATTTAATTTTTAAAATATTAATTAAAATAATATTTTATAATTTAATCGTCCAATGCTAAATCTCTTCCAGGAGTTACATTTTTTTCTCGAAATGATAGCCGAACTATACCGACTCACATAAGTCATAACTTTATACTCTACACGGCTCTATATTCAACCTCTGTACGCTATCCAGATTTGTATAACATTAACAAGACCATTCGGTATCATATAGAGAGGCTAGTTTCTCCATTAATAACAGTAGAAATTACTACATAAACTGTAACTGGAGAGATGATCCAGCAACGGATGCATATAAATGATAAGTTGGAACACTAAGATTGAACTTACCTGTTTAGATTCTTCGAACTGGCTGTGGATTCCAAGAAGACTGAGCTTGGACTATCGCCTGTTTGCTTCGAACCGTGAGGCTTGAAAGAAGATTTCGCTATGGACTAAGGCGTCCCCTATTTAATCGTGGAGTTGTTTAAAGGTATATCCTCCTGAGTTGTTTAAAGGTATATCCTCCTGACTCCTGAGTTGTTCGGAGCACCAGAGATCTTTGAGAATATGCCTTTGGCTACTTGCTCGGTTGCTCCCATCCTGTAAGTCGTTGGTATGAGATGGATATGGTAACGGGTCGGACTAAGTTGTCTCTAGCCCAAAAGGCAGCTCAAGCTGTATTATCTGTTTAGTTTGGGCTTATATTAATAGAACTTTTATTAGTATAACTTTTTTTATAAATATTTTTTATAAATATTTTTTTAGAAAAATTTTTCTAGCAAATCAGTTGACTGTTTGACTGTATTTTAAAAAAGAGCTTCATACAATAAACTGTTTGGCAACATAAAAATAAAAGATATTTTTAATTTTCACTATATTTTATTTTGTAATAAAAATTATTGATGCATATAAATATTATTTAAAGTATATTAATCAATATACAAAGCACAATATATTAATTATTGTATAATTTTAAACTATATGAAACATAAATCAAAATATATCTAACCAAATCTTTTATATATATATTATAACATACGTAAACTAATATAAAAAATAAATGGTAAAACATATAAAAAAGTAAAATAATATTATATAAATCTCAAAATAAATATTTAAGTTGAATAACTAAATATATAATAAACGAGATGATCAGTTTGTAGGTATTGTGAGAATTATGTGTAAAAAATAAGAATAAAAAAGATTAAAAATAGACTTATTAATTGATCTGAAAAATCTACCAGAAAAAGTAATTTTTTTAGAAGCTCCAAATTTGCGCTTCTTAAAAGGTTATATTGACGGCTAAAAAAGTCATGTTTATTAAGTAAGTGTTTTTTTATATTACAATCAAACACTTATTTTCCTTTTTAAAAGGCTTTTATGGTGAAGAAAAATATTTATTGATCTCCTAAAAATTCATCCAAATAGACACGAAATTCAACTTGACTCAAGTCGTGCAATCCAAATTTGGATTTAATGTCATTCAAACTGATTAAAATAAACCATGTTTTAGTCACAAATTACTTAAATTAATAGATTAAAACAATGCTATTTTGTGGAAATAGTTAGGTTGATTAGGTGAAATTTGAAATTTGAACTGACGTCTTAAATTTGAGTTTCACATAGGTTTAAATAATCTATATCAGACTTATTAATTTAAGTGGAGTGAAATAGATCAGGCTGAAATTAGTAAATCTAATAATATAATTTTTAGTATCTTATAATTTGTAGTAAATATAGAATGTATATTTTCATGTAAATAAAGGGATGAGAATATGGGAACTTAGAATTATATATGTCAATTATTGATTGAAACAAACTAAAAATAAAAAAATGTTTTCAGCTGGCAATCCTATTCCCATTGTTTTATGCCATCACTAATATGAAAATTGAAGGGGTTGTTTGTGTATCTTTTGTTTTTTTTGGTTATTTGTTGCGGCTTTAATAAAAAAAGAAAACAACATGTTTAGTTGTTTCTATTGCAATCGTTTGTTTTTAAAAATAAAAATTACAACAAATTCATGAAAACACAAATTAGATATTTTCCTAATTTTTTACAACAAGTTTTTATTTTCGTTTTTACTATCACTTTTTATAAACTTCATCTACTGTAGAAATTCTCGTCTTTCTCTCTTGTGTCTCATATTCATTTCTTCTCTCTTTTAAGATTACTTGTTCTTCTCCTAAGTTTAAGTCTTCTGTTCAATTTTATAATATCTTATTTTGTTTCATGAATTTCAGCCATTCATTTATATGGGTTTCACGTTTATTTATGCGTGGTCCACGCGAGATCCACATAAATAAATGACTGAGATTTATGGGACGGAATAAAACACCATAAAACTGGACAAAATTTCTTGTCTTTCTTCTCTTCTCCCCTAATTCATCTCTTCTCTCTCTCCTGATTTTTTTAGTTTTTATTTCTGCATTTCTAATTTTTTAGTTTGCATTTCTTCTTTTTTTTTTGTTTACCTTTCTAGTATTTTGATTTTCTAGTTTGAGTTTTCACATTTCTATTTTTTTTTGGTTTTCTAGTTTGTGATCTCACATTTCTATTTGTTAAAATTTTTTTGGTTTGCGTTTTGCGTTTTACGTTTATAGTTTTCTAGTTGTTTTTCGTACACCGGATATAAAGTTCAATGGTCAATAAATACTTTTTACACACGTGACGAAAATTTTAGTCGATTTCATGATCACAATTTTTGCTACTGGTTTTAAGTTAATAATATTTTAATTAACAATTGAGTTTTTAAACATATATTTTTTAATTTTTTATAACAAATTTTAACAAAAACAAAATTTTGTTTTCAGAATCTCAATCAAAGTAGTTTAAAAAACTAAAAATTAAAAAAAAAAGCCAAACAATTCTAAAGTTTTTTGGATAAAAAATTGGATATTTCATTAATCAAAAGTAGGGTAATAATCTCAAATCTTAATAAGGGGATATAAATAAGAGTGTCGAGCTAACGTGAGCGTTGACATTATAGTACCTACTTACCTAATGCACTGAAAAATGAGTTTGAAGCTTGAGAATCTCTAAACAATCATTTATAATTTTACCAAAATTAGAGGAGTCTTCCTTAAGTGATTGAAGGGAGTAAAATACTTATTGAGCATCCATTGCAATAGAGTACGATGCCTGAAGGTGGTGATCCGTCCAGGACAGGAGATCTACGCGCGATAGCTTCTGCTAGCAACTTACTAAAACCCAATTGAGTAGAGTTGGATTACATTTCGAAAAGTCCAATTGACTCGACTCCATTTACATCACATCGTTACATTGGCCAGGCCCAAAAGGGTCAAAGTACTATTGAGCTTGATTAATCCCTTTCTTGACATAATTTTGTATTTTGTGCTTTTTACATTAAGCCCCCCAGCTCTATGAAATTCGAACCAACCACGATTGCGCATCAGTAAAGTTAATTCTACCTCTTTTTCGAATTTTTTAAAGATTCTTTCGTAAAGCTTAACGCTTGTGCCACACTTATCTAAGTCCATTCAAATAAAACACAAAGACCCCACAGGTAACCATTTGAGAATAATTTGACGGGTGTTTTTATGAACAGATAAGGAAATAAAAAGCCAACCAAGTCCTTCTCATGCAAAGAACAAAAAGGTCACATTTAGCATTGGGAAAAGGAATTTCTAAGAAAGAGCGGCCTGTCTCTAGGAAGTGACATTAAGAAGGAGACGAAAAAGATGGCGGGCAACATCTTTCTTTTCTTCACATCTTTTCCTCACCTGCTAAAGAGAAAGCTTGACAAAGCAAAAGGTGAGGAATTTTATAATTTTTTCTTCTTTACTTTATTTGTAAGGTAAGGGAATGGTCTGACATTATAAAGGTGAAGGTTAGGGATGGTAATGGCTTGCTCCTCCCTCAAGCTCGCCTAAGTTCAAAGTTTGGTCGGCCAATTTTGCTAAAGTCTAGGCCGAATTTTAGCCTCATTGGGCTCAATTCAATTGATTTTTTTATTTTTAAATTAAAAATAAAAATTTACGTGTTTTTAATAAAATAATGTCCTTTTTTAAGATTTTGAATTGACTTGAGTTGGGTCCAAATACTATTTTTTCAAAGAATAAATTTACGATTCTAAATTTTTAATTTTGGTCTGGTTCAGCCGGATTCTGGCCGAATGGTACGTTACCATCTGGATCCATTGGTTGGAGACCTTCTGTGTTGATCTTCACGTGGAAAACACCTGCAAAACAAAAGGAAGGCACGTCGG
>JANZLX010000007.1:26660694-26680284 GCA_025531955.1 Erythroxylum orinocense | reverse complement strand
TAAGACCTTTATACCCTTGATTATAGAACTTGTTTATCTTTACTTGTTAGATTTAATAAGGATACAATGATAATTTATTTATATTAGGCTTATCTTATCTTGAATTT
Source organism: Erythroxylum orinocense (assembly GCA_025531955.1). Taxonomy (NCBI): domain Eukaryota; kingdom Viridiplantae; phylum Streptophyta; class Magnoliopsida; order Malpighiales; family Erythroxylaceae; genus Erythroxylum; species Erythroxylum orinocense. The sequence goes on along the minus strand of JANZLX010000007.1, from coordinate 26,680,177 downwards.
TCTCTCCTTTCTAACCAATTTGGTGGGAAATATATTTGATCCAAATTTCTCTCCTATTCTTCTCCATTCTCTCTCTTTCTCTTTGTTTATTTTTGTCCAAACAATGGAAACAAAGAGAAATGTAATTCCCTTCCTTTCTTTTCTCTAGCTTTCCTTTCATCCAAACAAAGGCTAAATATTATTATCATAATTGTGAATAATTCAAATATAAGTACGAATAACATCAATATAATTAAGATAGATTATAATAAATTATTCAACTATAACTACAACAATAATATTATAAACACAATTAAAATTATAATTTGTAATTAAAAACAAGGCAAATGCTAATTTTCTCATCTTCCGATTTTCAAGAGCCGAGTCATTCTGAGACGATCTTTCGAGTGATTATGAAATAATCTCTATATTAATTAAACTTCAAACCCTTCATTTAAGATAAATGTTTACGAATTTGTTGTATTATCTGCCAAATTGAGAGTGGAGTGAAGGTTTTTGGTATGATTCAAACAATTCAACTAAACATTTCTGAAACGCAGCTTTTACTGGTAACGTGCTCTGAACTTTGAAAGGTTTACGCTTCAGGGCATAGGGGTATTAGTCTCTCAGGATCGTCAGACTGAGAAATCTCAGAAGTTCCGTTTGAACAGAAACAGCAAAACGTACAAGACATAACCAAACAAAATTTTCCATTGCATTTCTCTCTCAACGCCTGGAAAAGAAAAGCTAAAAAGAACCTGACTCACTAGTCACTAGTCTCCGTTATGCCCTGACTTTGAAACACCATTTTCGATGACCTGCAAAAGCACTGTCTCTCAATCACATGCACCACTCAAAAGGTTTTCTCGTCTCTTGTACTATAAAACATACTAGAAAACCTTGAGTAGAACAAACCATTTTCGTCTTCTCCTTCAAATCCTCCGATCTTTAGAGCTTCTTTACTAGTCCCCTCTTGCAGCCATGAAAGCTCTGTATTTTCTCAACTTCTGGAGGGCTGCAGCACCGGAAGAACATCGAGTTTCAGGTAGAAACGACGTCAATGGTGATATTTCGAGCGCTGTAGTTTACTCTGAAGATGAGTTTGATGAAGGGGAAGATTCTTTCTTTGAGTTGGAGCTCACTGTTTCTGACTATGACTACAATGTAATCAACAATCAAAACGGAGTCCCACTAGACAATGAAAGCAACAAGTTTGACTTCAAGCATGAAGCTCCCCGCAAGTCGGCCGACAAATGTTCAAAACCAACTCTTTCTCTGTCTCATACCGATCACGTTTCTAAAAGAAAGATCCTTCCCTTTGAACCCTTTTTAAAGCCTCAATCTCCAATCTCCTTGCTTAAATCGGCCCCCAAATTTCGCATCCTCATGTTCAAGAAATCGAAATCAATGACTGTCCAAAAAACAGAGGAAACAGAGTGGAATAGTGTGTTCGTTGACACCCAAAACCCCAATAAAAAAGGGAGCAAACGATTTATGGTGAAACTCAAACTCGAAGAATCTGTCACTAGAGACAACAGCTTGAGAAGGCAAATTTTGGAGGACTCCGTCTCAGATGACTCGTCAAGCTTATTCTCCAAGGACGCGATACAGAAGTACCTGAAGCTAATAAAGCCTCTATACACCAAACTCTCCAAGAAACAGAGTGAAAAGATGAAGCTTTCCGGACAGTTGTCAACATCATCGATGCCGGCAGGATGTGCAACAGGTTCACTGAAAATAAAACATGGGAATCCTCCGTTAGGAATTGGAGCGGTTGGTAAGCATCTAGGGAAGAGCAAGTCTTCATCTTCAACGGTCGGAGTTTCGCCGTCAACGGTGAGTCGGAGAGATGATTCATTACTGTTACAAGATGATGGCATCCAAAGTGCCATCCAACATTGCAAGAGATCGTTCAACTCTTCTAGAGGTGAAACTTGTTTATCCCACTTGTCCAATTGTTTCATAATTTCTTGAATCATCACTGTTTAATCATTTGATTATAAACTATTCTTCAAATTTTTATGCAGAGACGCTGGAGTCACCAAGAATCTCTACTGTCTGGGATCAAACAACCATTTGGAAGCAGGAAACTTGAATATCTATGGGAATCCAAAAGTGATACAGAGTAACTCAAACAGCAAAAAGCAAGATTAGAATCGTTGTTCATCGTCATCTACAGGCAGGAATCATCAGATCAAATAGTAACCTCCTGACGGGTCATTATGAAAAACTGTAAAAAGAAAATATATGATATTAAATCTTTCTGTAACCATCTCGTGTTTGTGTAGTCACGTCACACTTGCAGTTGGAATTATGTCACCTTTTGAAATATGTATGAGTTCGTTGTTCTTGTCAATGAGGTGATCATTTATAGATTTGAAAACTGAAACGACTCAGATTTCATTTTTCACGCTTTTCAGACAGAAAGCAAGTTTGTGACGAAACTTTGGTTCACTGGGGAACTACAGCTCCATGATAAATTAGATAAACCTAATAGAGATCAGGGCTCTAAATTAAGGATTATAAATATTATTATTATTTAGACCGTTATAACAATTTATTATAACTGTATTAACATATACCATAGTTATTATAATAGCCTACAACCGAAATACGATTAACCAATATAAAGGAATATTTTATAATTTATTATTTTAAAATTTTGAATTACAGTCAAACTTATAACTAAAATTTAAGTTGACTTAATTAAGAAGTTATTATTAATCTAGTAAATAAAAATTATAGATTTAAATAAAAGAATTATTATAAATAAGAAGTAAATTATATATAAAAATATGAATTATAATAAAACTCATAATTCGTTAATTTTTAAATTAATTTAATTTGTTTTTAACCTCCTCAAACCTGTGTTGATATTGGGGTCTTAGGAACTTAGTTGGCCTATTTAGTAGCCATTGTGGATTAAGGTTACACCTTATTTCCCAAACAAACAACATGACCTAATTATCGGAATATAGGTTTAGGATCCAAGTTAATTAGGCTTCGTCTCGAATTTAGCCTCTGTTTGATTGTGCTTATACCCGTTGGTTTGGATCGAGACCCTCACCAATCAGGTATTGTCCCCTTTGATCGCCAGGTACTTTCAGTGGTAAGAGGCGTGTGTCTCAACGCAACAAATTCCTGAAGTCACAGGTTCGACTCCCGCATGCCCCCAAGAGAGAATAGGGTTCACTAAAAAGATCTGGTGACTAAAGGGGATATCTTTTTGGTTTAGACCGGGACCCTCACCGGTCAGGTATTGTCCCCAATGCGGTACGCTGGAGGGTCTTGCCACTCGAACTTAGGACCTAAGGGTTTTGTTGCGTTGAGACGCACGCCTCATACCACTGAGCTACGTAAAGTTTTTTTCTCAAACCACCCGTAAAGTTTTTATTAGTAGAGTTTTTTCTGTAGATTTTTTTTCTGATAATAACTTTTCTAAGAAGCTAGTTGACTGTTTGACTATCATTTATAAAAGAGTTTTTTTTGAAAGAACTTCATACAATAAACTGTTTCGCAATATAAAAACAAAAAATATTTTAAATTTTAACTAAAATTTATTTTATAATAAAAAGTATCTATGCATCAAAATATTATTTAAAGTATATTAAACAATATGCAAAGAAGAATATATTAATTATTATATAATTTTAAACTATATGAAATATAAATGAAAATATATCTAACCAAATCTTTTATATAGATTATAACATAAGTAAACTAATGTCGAAAATAAATATTAAAACATAAGTTTATTAATTGATCTGAAAAATCTACATGAAAAACGTTCTTTTGAGAAATTTCAAATTTAAGTTTCTTTAAAAAACTATATTTTGGTTGTCAAAAAAGTCATATTTATTAAAAAAGTACTTTTTGTTTTACAACTAAACACATATTTTTTTTAAAAAGGGCTTTTGTGGTGGAGAAAAATATTTATTAACCTCCAAATAAACACTTAGATCTAAGTTATCTAACTTGGTTCAATCAAAAAATTAATTAATTACCCAAAAAATTCAAAAAATTAAAATAATATTATTTTAAATAAAACAATGTCATTAAAATAAAAAATATATGTATTTGGTCGCATTGATCAGGTCTAACTGAATTTTAAATTATTCAACTTCAATCAAGCTCGGACTCAAGTCCAAATTCTTGAACTTAACAAAGGTTTAAATAAGACCCAAATTAAACACATTGTTTTAGTTGTTTAAACTCTGTTTGACCCATTGGCATAACACTCCTTTCTTTTGTAGAATTGGATTGGAGGGGTAGAACAGTTCTAGATCTAATATTTTCTTAGATGTAACTTGTAAGCATCTTTCTTTATAAAAGGACAGTTCTTTTAATTTTATTCTTTTTACTTTACTTTTTTATCACAAAGAAAAAAAAAACTTTAGAAACATACCAAAAGCAAGTTTTCTATGGTCTGAATTCCCAAATTCCTTTGAAATTATGAAAAGTGACAAAGCAAACTCGTGGAAGCATATGCTCTTTGTCTTTCTAACCACGGAGATGAAGCCACCTATCCCGTATAAAGTCTTGGCTACTGATTTAACATAAATATTTATTTAAGTTAATTATTAAAAAAACACAACATTTTTTCCATGCTTTAATTATAACCGGAACTCTAAAAAAATAACAATAAAATGTCAAAATTTTTAATTTTTTTCAATTTTAGCCTGAATTTTAAAAAGTAACAATAAAATGCTTAAATTTTCTTTTCTTTTTTTTTTCAATTTTAGCTCAACGTTAATGTTTCTATTAAGTTTACTGATGTGACTTACTACGTGTTTAAAAAATCTTAACTATTAATACGCATCAACCAAAATTAACATAGCAAATGAAATTTAATGAAACAATGTCATTTAATCACGTATTTAAAACAACATCATTAATTAAAAATATCCTAAATCAAATCATGCATCCTAACAATCTTACGTTTTGATTTCAATTTTTTTCTTCATTTTTACTTTGTTTTTTCAATGCTTGCAACCTTTGATTTTCAGATTATACAGCTCCAACGCCTTCACACTAAAAGCATCTGGAGAACAACTAAAAATGAAGAGCTTACTTGTAACATCTCATTACCTGCAGAAATGGAGTGTTACATTTATGTGGTATTTATAGGTCCATATAAAGTTATTAAGAACCGGACCATTAGCTTATGAGTGGTATCAGAGCCCCAGAATTACTATCTTACATGGGCGTTTTTCGAATTATGTCTCAAGGTACATGTATTGTGAACATGTCTTAGCATGCAACAGCGACTGATCCCTAGTCTAAGTTGCATGAGCATCTATTAAGAGTTCGAGCTAATAAAATTAATGAGAAGATTGATGCCTTTTCAGAAGTTGAGAAAATTGACTTTAATCTCATCATTTCTGCTTATATCTTTATTCTCCTCAACCAATCTCTAACGGTGTATTCATATCTATATCACATGTAAGGATATCTCACCATAGTACAATTTTGATGTCGTACTCAATAATACATCCACTAATATACAGGGGCGGATTCAGAAATTTTTTTGAGTAGGGGAAAATTTTTATTTTTAATGGGAGCAAAATTTTAATAGAGATATTTTTTTGAGTGGGGGCAAATTTTATTTTATTGAATAAAAAAATTTAAAATAATAATATTTTTAAATATATATTTCTGAAAAAATTGAGGGCAGTGGGGGCAAGTGCCCCCAATGTGCATCCGCCCCTGCCAATATAGATACATTGATTTATTATCTGTCACCTTTGCCTATATACTATTTCTCATTTCTAAATATCCACAACCTCATTTTATCACATTGTGACATATCATCACTTTTTTCACTATTTCTATCAGCTTAAACACTTAACACATGCTTATGGGTGTGAGTCATATCCATGCGACTTAGACTAGGGATCAGTTGCTACTATCTGCTATGACATGACCCAAATACATGTAACTTGAAACATATTTCAAAAAAACGCCTATATAAACATTACTGACACAATACGCTATCATCATCTTCGTTACCATCATCTTTTATAACTATTTTTATTTTATTTCTAATTAAACACTTTATTATTTTAATATGTATATGTATAATTCTTTTAAAGTGCAGAAACAACTTCTTTACTATTTAGAGTTAAGATTTTATACTACTTAATCTTCTTCGATCTCGCGAATCAATATGATTTTTATTGAATTGTTATTGTCGTTGTTGTGGTGTTTTCGTTTATATTCAAATCAGATAAATCTTGATTTAAAATTAAAATATGTCAAATAAAATGATATTATTTTCAAATTTTAAAAAATAATTAAACTTAGCATAGGACTGAAATATTGAACTTATCTGTTAGAAGCAAAAATTGATCTTAAAGCTAAATTTGTTTTCATATTATCAGAAATTATCTTGGACAAAAAGTGCCTTAAATTATATATAATATAAATTTATCTTCAATGTTAAATAACTTAAAGCAAAAAATTATCATCAAAATGAAATTATTTTAAAATTAAAATTTAAAGAAGTTAAGACCTGAGACAAAGAAATTATACCACAATCACCATACAGGCCCCATATCAAGTATTCAGTGAACATATATCCATTCCCCGTAGCATTTCAAGCAACCGCCATGGTTATTGATTGATGGTTTTCGCCGGAAGTTCATCGGAAAATTAAGTTTATGAAACAGTAAATACAACTGGTCATATTATCCGTAATTAGTATCATAGCATATATGTACTAGAGGACATGACATTGCAGGCGAGGCGAATGGAATAGAACATTTTACTGAATAATTCATGATTAGTCTTGAAGAAATAGATCATTCATCTCCAAATTCAACTGAGAATTGGGTTTCACAAAATACAGACAAAACTGCTTAAAAACCGGTTCACTGCACGAACCAGAGACCCAACAAACTTGGAAAAGAGTTAACAAGTGTCAGGTTTGTGGTAGGATGAAATGCACCAACAGGCATCAAAAACAGAACACCCAACAAGGCAACAGTGTTGTGTCATCCGAGGGTAATAGATTTGCCTGTTTCCTTCGGTAAACATATTGCGCCTGATCTAACAGTGAAATCAGGTTTTGTTCTTTCTCATCAAGTTTAATGAGGTCATTTTTTAATCTCAGTGGGTTCAATGTTTCTTCCTAGAGTGAGTAAAAGCTACCCCAGACCAACCTTGGTCACAGATACCTACACATGCCCTTTACATCGCACTACAATCTATAAGAGAAAACAAAACAAACCAAAGGGAAAAGAAAGGGACCAGAATCCTCTGTGCTATTTAAGAATTTCCAACCCTGCACCGTTCACTTTTAATCTCAAATTTTTTTTTTACGGGATGTTTTAGGAGAGTCTCAATTTTAGAAAGGCGTCTTTAAGTCATTTATACTCAAATTAATCTCTGCTTGCACCGAGTTAACCTGTAAAAGGTAAAGTGCTGGCTAGACAGATTTTTTCATTCTTATGACTCAAATTCAAGACCTTTAATTAAAGGATGAAAATACTAAACTACTCACATCAACCATATTTAGTTCTTTTAATCTCGAATTTAACAATAAGACAAAATTATTTGCGGTACACAAAAAGTCATGGTTTTAAAAATTGGACCGGACCGGTTGGCTATCCGGTCCGGTTTAATGATAAAAACCAGTATGTAATTGAACCAGTCTGAACCGATCAATTGATCGATCGGACCGGTCCGATCTGACCGGTTCGACCACTGGTTCAATCAATTTTTTTATTTTTTATTTTTTAATTTTTTTGTATTTTTTAAATATTTTAATATTATTTATAATTAAATATAATTATTACATAATTATGACGTCATACTGGTTTAACCGGTAATTGAATCGATCGAACCGGTCAAATTAGTGACCAATAAAACCACCGATTCAATGATCGATTCGGATTTCAGAACATTAAAGAAAATAGAACCGGGTCGGAACTTCAGAAAAGCACATCCTGATCTGGTGCCAAAGAAAGGCATTGAGACTTTTCTTATGGAAGGCTAATAGGATATGATATGGTAATTAAAATCAGTGATCCAGGGTTGACAGAGACCATAAATTCGTGTCTGGTGTTTACTCCCAAGAGAGACAAAGCTCGTCAATCCCCAGCATATAACGAGAGGTGAGTTTCGCGACTTTCAGGCAAAGATATCCAAAGCATGGTTCATTGCACTAAGTGAAGATTCTAAAAGAACGACAAAGAACTAGAAATATCAATAGGGTCCATACATTGCACCAACATAACCCAAATAAAACCTTCCGGCAAGGAGAATTTATAGGGTTTGCCCTGTTTCATTTTTTAAACATGAAGAACGTATATTATTTAAGGGTGTCAACGAGTCAAATTAGATTCACCAAAATATTTTATTTAAAGACGATAATAAGCTAAATCAGGGTAGGCTAATAGTTTTTATAAGCTCGATTAGGTTCAACTAACTCGAAGCTAAAGTTAACTTGACCTAACCCAAATTTTATTTTTAAATAAAAAATAATTTTAATTTTCTCCCTTATCAGCTAAATAATCCGAGTTTAATTTAGTCTGATACTCAGTTTTTTTAAAAGATCATACTTAATATTCAGCTTGAAGCTTGATTAAATCAAACCTAACTTGTTTATTTTAGATTAAGTTAGGTTGGGTCATGTTGACCCTTAACTTGATAATGTTTTTTTGGTGTATGTATTAAGAAAATTTTAAAGGTTACATAATAACCTTTAATTAATGTATTGGTAATAATAAATTTTAAATTTATCACACATTAAAATGAAATAGAATACAATAAAACTTAGATAAAATAAGTAAAAAACCTATTTATAACAAAGTGAACTCTTTTATTTTAAATTATAAAATTTTAATTTATAACCAATCACATGGAATAAAAATTTAATCTTAAGATTGTTTAATAAATGAATTAATCTTGAACATAATATAATTGGTCTATTTGATTAATAAATTGTTCCTTATATATTTATTTGAAGGGAATATCGTTTTATAATAATTTAAACTTTAGTCTAATGTCTCAGCAAGTCTACTCAATAATGAAATTTGTTTATATCAAACTTGAGTATATTTTTACAAAATTTGAACTTAATCAATATGATCAAAATGGACCCAAAACTTTAGATTCATTAAATCGAGCATACTAAACACAAATACTAAAATTCAAAAACATTTAGTTTATTACAAAACAAGAAGAGTTGTGGTCCTAATCCAATAAGGTTTTGTTGACCAAACAGTCATGAGCCCCAAACCCATGGAATTATCAGCAAATGGATGCTCTTGACAGAATGTCTGACAACAGAACCAACTTCAGACATCAGCCTGCTTAAAAGAGAATCCAAGACATATGGGGCTATAAGCCTATAACTAGATGTTTCCTAGTACTCGCCAACCTTGCAATAACTAACGAAGAGCATGAGTCTGTTTCAGGCCCAAAAATTTGTAGATCGTCCTTTTTTTGGGTTCAATACCTTAGTGTAATGCTTCTTAGATAAGAATGTCCCATGTATCCATTCAAACTCGAAGCCTTAAATTTCGAGTCCAGTTAGTGCAATGCTTCAAAAATAGGAATTCCCTTCTTCTTCTTTTTTTAACAGAGAACCTACAATTTCTATTTTTTAAATGTGCATTGGTAAACTTTCGGATTAACACAATAACCTATAAATTAGGTCAACTAAGCACTTTGCATTAGGCAAGCCTTATGCGATAGGCTCGATTGAGAGAGTGTAAATACGAGATTCGTACACAGAACTTTTTGACCCCATGCTTCCCCACTTCACCAACTCTACCACTTCCTAGGAGGCAAATGTCCATGTATACATTCAAACTCAAAACCTTATTTTTGGAGTCTAAATTTTAAATGTTTTGAATATTAAAACTCGATTTTATTTAAATTTTAAAAGTAAATTTTAAAAATTAAGATATGATTTTGGATTGAATTTTAATTTTCTTAATTTAATTAATTCAATTCAATTTAAATAAATCCAAACTAGTCATTGAAAATGTATATTTGAAATTAATTATATCATAAAAATATTTTATATAGGATTTGAATTTTCTCAATTCTTTTTAAATTTAATCTTAACTTTAAATAGAATAAATTTAAGTTATTTTGTAATTAAATAATTTGTTACCTTTACATAATATTATATATTTTCTTAACATTGAAAATGATAATTATTACTTTTCTTATTTGCATTGAATGAAAATTTAAAATATGTATTAAATTTAATAATTACGTGTTATGACTGAATTACGCCTCTGTTGTCAGAACTTATACTAGTAGAGCTTTTTTTCTGTTGATCTTTTCTGAGACAAACTTTTCTAAAAAGTTAGTTGACTGTTTGACTGTCATTTAAAAAAAAGCTTCATACGGTAAATTGTTTGACATCATAAAAATAAAAGACACTTTTAATTTTAACTATTCTTTATTTTGTAATAAAAAATATTTAAAGTATATTAAACAATATGCAAAGCACAATATATTAATTATTATATAATTTTAAATTATATGAAACATAAATGAAAATATATCTAACCAAATCTTTTATGTAGATTATAAAATAAGTAAACTAATATCAAAAATAAATATTAAAGCATATAAAAAAGCCAAATAATAATATATAAATCTCAAAATAAATATCCAAGTTAAATACATAATAAATGGGAAGATAAGTTTGCAGGTATTGTGAGAATTATGTGAAAAACATAAGGGCAAAAGAGACTAAAAATAGGCTTATTAATTGATCTGAAAAATCTACCTAAAAATCACTTTTTTTGGAAGCTCCAAATTTGAGCTTCTTAAAAAGTTATATTTTGATTGTCAAAAAAGCCATATTTATTAAAGAAGTGCTTTTTTATTTTGTAGCCAAACACTCATTTTTCTAAAAAAAGGCTTTTGTGGTGAAAAAAAGTACTTGACCTCTCATAAGCTTATCCAAAAAGGCGCTAAGTAAAAATCAACAACTCAAAATCAAGTTATAATTTTTGCTGAAGTCCCTCTCTCTGTTTAGCTGTCTTAGAAATTTATGATACTATTTAGGGAATTCTTTTATCACCTAAACCATCCCTCACTCATAGCATTGTTCATTCCGATCATTTCATCCAAACTATAAAGCACGGAGCTTGAAATGATATGTTTTGTAGTTCATTTATATCGTGGAGAGGAGTGACATCCTTGTTCATGGCATCAGATATTCTGTGTCACTAACTCTGTACCTATTATGTGCCACAATAAATATGTCGACATTTTTATTTAAACCAACGTTGCTTTTCTCGGCCTCTCGCCTAAGCCAAGCCAATGCCCCTTCTTCTTTTGATTTTACTTCCCGCTTTATTTCTTCCATCAACTACTCACGCACGATTTTGCAACTATTTGCCAACAAGAGTAAGATCTCTTAAAGCCTCGACTTTCATCAATGAAAGCCCACACTCTCTGTGTCTTCCTTTGCTCTATATTTGCTACGCAAGTAGCGTAACCAAAGTGTCCCCACACTTACATTAAATACTCAATCCTTTCTCCTTTTCAAGTTTCACACTCACTTTAGTGGTTCTCTGTAAGTTATTCATTTATCTCTTCTCCATGTCCCAAGAAGCTTTTCCTTTATTCATCTTCGATTCTCCTTTCTTCTCTATTTAAATCTTTTTGTCTGGACAGTTGACTATTTTGTTTACGAGTGCTCAACTCGTTGAAACTCTCTTGGTATGTTTTGTGTTCTTTTTGATTAATTTTCCTAATCTTTGTGGAATGTGGTCTAGTCTGTAGTAAATGTTTATTTCCTTATTATTCTCATCTTTGTTTGTTGATTTCTCGATTTTGGAGTGTTTGAGTTCGATAAACGCGTCAAGTTCTTTCATTAGTTGCATACTCTTAGTTTGTTGGTATCTTAAATAACCGAAGACTATTCTTCACTTGCTTTGTTGTTTATAAGGATTTGCCTTATTGTGTGTTTTTGAGTTGAAATGGTATTTTCCTTTTCCAACTTGATCGATTTCTGGTAACTACGTACTTATCACCAAGTTGATATATATTACGGTACTAAATTGACTTGCTTATTAGTGTGACTTTGGAGAATATAGTTTTCTTGATTATGTTATGAGTTATGAATTTTTATATTTGCTCTTATTAAGTCAAAATTTGAAGTTAACATCTTTTTGCGAAATGTTCTGTTTGTGTCTCTCTGTTGGGTGATTGGAAATTTTTTATTTTTGGGTGCAATTGTGAAATGGGTTGCTACGTCTAGCTAGGTATGAAATGGAAAAGGTAATGCTACCGTTTCTACTTAGCTGCATTTGGTTATGGAATCAAACTAAACTAGCATGCCCTCGGCTTCAGATATCTGATTATTTCAATTTTTTAAATGTCCCAACTCGATCATTGGTTTCAGCCCTACCTGTTTTATTTTACATAAATAGATATGATATAAAGACTTATAGTTCAATACAACTTATAATGATCGAATTCAGAATTTTTTATTCTTTTCTTGAAAGTTAGATTTTTTTATTGTTCAGCAACTCACCCGAACGTGATATCTGATAAAATCATGAAATTACTATACTGTCGGTATCAAAATACAATATACTAACCTTCAAACTGGATGTTGATTCGCTTGCAGATGATGATTCAATTTTAAAGTCATTGACGAGAAGGTAATATTAATATAAAATACGATGAACATTTTGAGTGAAAAAAGTGATATTTATTATCCTAATTATGTTTTCAATTGATATAGGTTATATAGGTAGATGTTAGACTCTTCTTTGAAAGCTTTTGTGGAGAGGTTTGGAATAAAACAAACTTACTTACTTTAAAACATTGTTTGTGCCAGAATACTATTACTAACGACGTTATGTTTAGTAACTTATTCACAATTCACCAATGATACTATTTGTTTTTATTCTTATAGGCACAACAAGTACATGGTGTGAGCGAAGTGATGATAAATAACTCCTGACAAAATAGTAATGTTAACTACAGTAGTGCAGATATAGGTGGTTTCGTTGAGACATGTGATTGTCTAGCTCCATGTGCAAGAGGCATATTTTGTAAATACAAAGTGGAAAGAAAGTAGAATGTTTAAGTTAATTTGTACATTTTTATCGACAAGGTGCATATTTTGTTTTCTATTGACAATTGGCAATTTCTTTCTTATACTCTTATTATTATGTAATTTTATATATTTTGTTGATTATGTATTATTTATTATATGATGAATCCTTATGCTGAAAAATATTTTTGTGCCAAAATGTGAAATTTGTAATTGTTGATATTGTCATGAAACTTCTTATAATGGCATAGAAAAAAAAATGAACATCAAACTTCTATTTTTTTCGGGGATGACATTGTAGGGGAAAATATTTGCAATAGTGAAAATGTAAATAAAGTTGTGAGAAACTTATGGTGGAATGGACAAAAAGAAATCAGGTTGTATATAAATGGGTATTCATGAGTTACAATCTTGAAAGTAACATTCTTAAAAACAAATCAACACTAGTCAAAATTGAAAATAAATCACAGTCTACAACTATAATTGCCACAAAGGATCTTTGGATTTATGAGCTAAACAACTAAAATACAAGTATTGGCCTTAACTCCAACTTTTCTTCAATATGCACCAAAGAAAGCAAAGAGAAGCAACTATAATACTAGTTTCAGGTTCACTCATTGCCACTCAGCACCGTTGCTTCCATCTCTGTGGGAGTTATTGTTGCAGTTGTAGCCTGATTCTCAGTTTTGTTTGGAGCCAATTTTGCCCAATCCATGAATATGATGCATGCCGATGTACAACCCAAAAAATGACAAATACCAGGCAAGACAAAGTTACAATGATGGAGAGAACTGAACTTTTTCCAAAAAGAGGCATATCAATTTTCTTCTCCTGGCAATTTCTCCATTTTCTGCCAAATATAGAAAGAAATAAAGTCACGCATTGGGAAAAGTTGAAAATTGATAATATCGTAATCCAAAAGCCCAGAAAATCTAAGTGCACTTTGTAATTTGAGTTACAATACAACTATGCATCCCCTGAGAAAAACAAGAAAAGAAAATTCAATAAGCGCTGAAAGCTGAGGGATAATCACACTGCAGACATGAGTAGAGACTTGAACTTTGCCAATATGTTCATTAGTTTTCTATCTTTTACATTTTCTCTTTACTCAAAAGCTCGACTTTGATTTAGAGTTGTCTTAGTATGAAAAATTTTATGCTAAGAAAGGACATTCAAATCAATATCTTTCACAGATTTCCACATATCAGGAACAAAGAAAAAAGTTCATGATATACCATGAATGGAAAAGGCAACTATACATCAGGAAAATCTACTTAGGATAGATAAGTACAACAATGATTTCCAACAATTAAAATGATTGTGAAAAGCAGCTTTGAAATGGTCTTGTAATTAGCAAAAGTGGTTATATAAGTACATAACGATAACTAATTATTAATCTCATTAACACATGAAAACATCCATTCTTGAATTAATGTGTTGTCTGATAGATGGAGTCTTCTAAGAGATGACATCGATAGATATTGATTAATTGAAGTCCAAGAAATTCAACCGAATTTAGAAAACTTGATTTGATTGAAGAATTATGTCATGCTACACCAAGCATAAGTTTATTGTCCATTTTTGCCCAATCCACAAAAATGGTCATCACGTGTGCATATGAGTTTCCTAGAAGCATATATTAATAATTATGAGAAAGCAGAGAATTCAATACCTCAATACCACCAATGCAGAAGAGCACAATCAAAATCTAGACAAACTAACTTGACATGAAATAGTACAGTAGCAACAAAAAAGTGGAAGCTGATATAACAAAAATCACAGTAGTCATTGAATTAATCTCAACAATTTCTTTCTTTGAATATCTCTTAATGTTGAACCTGCCTGCAAAATGAGAACAAAAACAACATAAAAACACCTTTAAAAAGTAGACAAGAACACATTGCTAAGCAACTAAGTTTTGAAATTGGAAGTTGAAAAGGGTGAGAATGAAATTGATCATTCTTCAATATAACGTAGTTCTGTTGGAGCTCTATCAAAGATTATGACTCAAGGCCACACTGAAAAGTTTGAAATATTAAACATCTAAATTCTGGAACTAAAGTTTAAGAGGATTTCTATGAAATAGGAAAAGAATTTTGCCAATATGTAAGTTTCAATCCTATAATTAATTTTCTAAGCATAGCTCTAGCTCAAGAAGATAAGAGAACTAAGATATCTCTATTCACCGGCAACTGGAACATGCTTCCAACAAAAGGAAGGTTATGCTCCCATACATGTATAAAAGATCACATTAATATAAGCTAAGACATTTTAAAAGAAAATTGGAAAACAAATCCTCAGTACTTGAGAAAAATATAAGATAAAAATACAACTTGCATGTTGACCTTCTCTGATAATTCATTATAGCGTTCGTCAGTCTCCTTTGGAGTTGCAAACCCAGACCACATTGAAGCACAGATTACTGTTCCAACAGCCATCATCCATAAAAATATCACCGAGTAGTCCATTATGGGACGTTCAGGTGCATATAACAATATTTTCACTGCAACAAGGACATGGAGATACAATTAAACACACTGCATTTACAAAGCACTGCATCTATGTGTGGATGCACATGAGGGAAGGAGAGTATACTCATGATCTCTAAAGCGAGGGATGGACAAACACCAATTATTGTATTTTAGTACAATAACTGAAAAGCAATCCGTCACAAGAAAACATAATTATACTACACTTGTCATGCAAAAAATGTTCCCTCAATATTTTTCTTACCTGCCAAGAGCCTGCAGTTCATTTTTCTAGCCTTTTCCACATGCATGTATATTACCCGAGTTAATTTTAAAGAACACAATACAGTGCAAAAATTAATGAATATGATGAAACTGTGGAAATTCCAACTCTTACCATTCTGTCCATTCATCATTGATGTATTCAGATAATCTCCTCCTGACTTTGAGATCATCACAACAGGTATTGTAATATCTAGAGGAGTACTATTATTCTCGCAACCCATCTCAGCAAGAACTACATAATAAACACAAAAAGAAAAAATGAATGATCTCCAAAAGAAGTTTACAGTCAAATTGTCAGTCAACTCATAGCAGACATAAAGACACTCTACTACCAACCTTCTTCGTCATTTATCACTAACAGCGCTGATGCACCTCCAGACTGTGCTACTTCTGCCTTTTCAGTGAAAGAGCAATCACCACGTGCAGACACGGCCATAGAACCAGATATCTAAATAACAGAACAAGGACCAGACATTCCAATTTTGTGGTTCAGATCACATTGTAAGGCACTTTTGAAATGTAGTTAAATTTATAAAAAAGATGATAGATATACTACTAATCATATCTGCTCTGTAATTCCCACGGTTCTAGGCTGATGATAAAGTACTTTACATATTCCCAACGTACTTCACGGAGTTTCAGAGGCAAGTATTCGGGTAGGGAAATTTAAAATTTTAGAATGTCGAAGTTTCCTAAACAGAGTAATATTTAGAAAACAAATTGCAAAAGCAGATTTTAACTGGCCCAAGACACCAGGTATATTTTATTTATGCACGTGTCATAAGTAGTAATAATCAGACTGAACCAAATATAGATAGCATCCAAGTTACTAATAGAACAATGGAAAAACCTTAGCAGAGGAATTAGAACAGCAGTTTAGTGGATTTGTAAAAACAGCAGACATTATGACACCATCTTTAGCCACAGTGGGTAAAAGAGCCCCGAATCTTGCAGTCACACCAGTGATAGTGTCGCCTTCAACGCCATTAACCCATGTCTGAACCTTAACCTGAAAAATTCATCAACCAACAAACAAAAAAAGAAGAAAAATCATAAATCCATCATCTATAACACAACCCATCGAAGAAACACGTATAAAGTCAACCACTTGACAGCAACCCATTTCACAATTGCACCCAAAAACCACAAATTTCCAACCACCCAACAAAAAGGAGTGCAATTCCAAGAACGACAAAACGGTCAAAAACAAAAAATTACCAAGTTGTACTCGTGATCGCAGCCAGGTAACTTGGGAGTGTCGTCATCGTACGACGCGTCGTCGGCAATTGCGAGACCGATGAGGAACAACACGCAAAACAGTGCTCCCAACTGGAGGCGACTCCGAGAACGAGTCATCATAGCCAAGACCCAAAATGGAAGGCGGGAAAAAGCAAAGAGAAACAAGGAAGAAGGCAGCACCCCCTAAGCAAGATCGAGATTGAGGAAAAGATACTAATGGTTGTTGGAATCTCATCTCAGTGCCTAAATTAAATGCTTAATTTTCAGTTTAGTTCCGCAGTTTTTTCTTCTTTTAATTTCAAACTTCCACTTTTAGAAATATAATATATTAATATCTTGATTAAAAATCTCAAATCCAGCTTTTTAAGTGTAAATATCTTAAACTCATCTATATATTAATTAATAGTTAATTTTTATAAATTAATATAAGTTAAAATAAATCAATTAATTTTTTTAATAATTTTTTTTTAATTAAGCTTTAAGTTCTTCTCTTTCATTAATAGTTTAATTTTATTTAATCTTTAATTAATTTTATGATATTAAATTTTTAAAATCTTAAACTTCTTGTAGACATAGTAAAAATGTTAAGAAATTCACCCTCATATCTTATAACTTTTCAAATAGGTTAGAAGTTCTTTTTCATCTCTCTAACTTCTATCCTTCACACCTACAATTCTTCTTTATTCCTAACTACTCCCTACTCTTCTTGTTGTTTTGCTCCTACCACCATTCTTCACTCTTCCTTCTCTTTATTCACTGAAAATCTTCTTCACCATCCCCACCAATATTTTCTTCAGACTGGATATTTCCCTTGTCTTGATGCAAGGGTTGTAAGGTCTTTTCTCTTTCTTGTCCCCCTCCTGCCCTTTCCTTTTTCCCCTTTTAGTTACAGCCTTTTTCCACCTTAGCTCCTTAACAAAGGCTGCTTTCCCATGCAGACTTTGCAAATTTCACAATTCACTACAAAACAAAACAATCCTAGGTAGAATTTTCCTCCTCTACCCTTACCCTCACCTTCTGTTGCAACACCTAATTCTCTCCCTCCTTCACATCAACCAATTCAATCCTCTACTACACCATAATCTGCAGTTGCATCATCCTCTCACCTCTCAGTTCACTACTGCCTTAACTCAAACCTTATCTTCTTCTTCTTTAACTATTTTACCTGTGAGGAGAACATGGAAGCAAGTGGTAGGGGACTCCACAAATCTCTCTCTACATTTCTTCCCTCCTAAGACAGAAACGGGTCATATTATTGTCTCCCCTTATATGGAAATCCTGCAAGAAGGTGTTAAGTCTTGGGAGAACTCCCTTATAGGGTTCTTTTGGGACAAAAGACCTGCATTTCATGTCATTCAAAAAAGGCTCAATCAGCATAGAAAAACAAAGGTTTTATTCAGGCATTAATAGCTTAAGACAAATACGTTATGTTTATCTTTTCTTCCAAAGCTCAAGCATTAAAGGTTGTAGAAGAAGGGTCATGGCACGTGGCAAATTTCCCATTTTCTTACAGCCAGGTTTTTAGATTGAATGCAAGAAAAAGAGACCAGTACCAATGTGGGTAAATTTTTATAATGTTCCTCTTGAATATTGTAAAACAAAAGGATTGAATATGATAGCTAGTTTTCTAAATAAACCTCGCATTAGATGATAATACAACGAATAGGAAGAGGTTGGGGTATGCTAGAATATGCATTAATATGGATCTTTCCAATGGTTTACCAGAAGCTATCCCTGTTATGAGATTGGGACTTGATGGATCTCTTTATGAGGATAATATGTCCATCCAATACCAATAGAAGCCCTCACTTGCTTCTCAAGGTGAAAGATGGATCCCTAGGAGTAAAACTTTTCAAAGGGGGGATTATGAGGAGCTAATGGGTGACGGGTTACACTGATTGAGGAATCTATACCAAGCAATAACATAAATGAATTGCATAAGGAAAAGAAGTCATTGTCGAAGATGTTGCTAGGGAAAAAGCATTAGAGGTGACTATTGATGCAAAAGCTACTAGTATGGGTGAGGAGACCAATGTGGATGAACTATTAGTGATCCCTAATGGCAATTCTAATGGTTTTGTTCAGGTGGAAAATAGTTTTCCTCCTTCTGTGGACAATAAGGATAATGATCATATTATTGGAGAATTTTTTACAACTACCAAAAGGAAATCCAACAAGAGCAAAGGGAAGGGCTCCAAAAATAAAATATTTTGATTTATGAAAATCATTGCATGGAATGTGAGGAGGATTAATTGCCCTTAATAGCTTTAAACTTTAGGGGATTTTGTATGTAACACCCCACTCCCACGCGACCCGAACCCGATATCATTGGTGATATCCGAGTCCGTGCCCCGCGAAGGTGACGTACTACATCAGTCCGTTAAAACTCAGTATACATTTTTTTTTCTTTTTCGTTTTAAGACATTCATTCGCGCGGAATAAGCAGTAAGCAGTAGTAAATCTTTGCAGTTATAGT
>JANZLX010000007.1:26624667-26635207 GCA_025531955.1 Erythroxylum orinocense | reverse complement strand
CTAAGAAGAGCTATGGGTATATCCTTGATAAAATGAAGGCAAAAATTTTGAGCTGGAACTCTAGTCGTCTTTCTCTTACAGGTTGGGTTACCTTGGCAAATTCATCTTTAGTTTCAATGCCCTCATTTGCCATGCAAACTTCTAAGATCCCTGTTACTATTTGTGATGAGATGGAAAAAATCAACAGGGGTTTCATATGGTCCAAGGGAGATGACAACGTCTGTCTCTAGTTGCTTGGGATAAAGTGCAGCATTCTAAAGGATTTGGAGGTTTGAGGTTGAGGAATCTTCGTTTAGTTAACCAAGCCTATGCTATGAAAGTTGGTTAGCATATGTTGACAGATTCTGATAGTCTATGGACTAAGGTGCTTCGTTCTAAATACAAATTCAGCATGGATGTCACAAATAATATTGTTGCTCCTGCTTCTTGTACTCCCATATGGCGTTTGGTGACTGCGAATTGGGATGCTGTGATTTCTAACGCCTTCTGCGCCTTAGGTGATGGGACCACGGTCAAATTTTGAAGACACAGATGGCTGCCGGGTGTCTCAGAATCTTTGTTACATGCAGCTAGTGGACCTATTCCGGATAATATGATTGATGAGTCGATCTCTTTTTTTGTTACTGATGATGGTCAGTGGAACTGGGAGTCTTTCTCTCAATTGCTCCCCACTTTAATCTGCTCCTTTATTGCTGCTACTCTTGTACCCTCCGATGCTTATGGTAAGGACTTTATCTTTTGGGGTCTGTCTTCTTCAGGAGTTTTTACTTTGAGATCTGCCTATGATTTTCTCTCTGAAAATTATTTTCCTTCTCATAACTTTCCTTGAAACCTGATTTGGAAGTGGCAAGACCCTCAAAAAATCAGAATGTTTTTTTGGCTAGTCCTAAACAATGGAGTATTAACCAAAGAGGAAAGAAAACGACGACATTTAAGTGAATCTGGGAATTGTGATATTTGCAACACTGAGCCTGAAACCCTTCTGCACATTCTTCGAGATTGTCATGTTGCTTTTCAATTCTGGCATCTCTTTACTGATTTCAATAATTTGAGCTCCTTCTGGAATGTTAATCTGGAAGATTGGTTGGTAATGAACATGAAAAGCGCTCATCTCTCTCACGAGCAACTTAGTTGGCCTATTATCTTCGGTTTAGGCTGTTGGAACCTTTGGAAACGCATGAATGACAGGGTGTTTAATTCTGATGTTTCTTCCATCTTTAATACATTGCAGAATACTATTTCTGAAGCTAAATTGATTCAGGATACCTTCAACAAGCTGCCTTCGGAGACTACTAATACGTCGAATTCAAGGTTAATTTTTTGGAAATGTCCGCATTCCCCTTTTATGAAGCTCAACACTGATGCTTCACTAGCTGCCTCTACGAGGATCACTGCAGGTGGAGGTTTGATTTAGGACCATACTGGTCGTTGGAAACATGGGTTTGTTTTCAAGACGGGCCGTTGCTCAATACTTCGTGCTGAGTTGTGGGCACTCTATTATGGTATTCAACTAACTCATAATCTTGGCTATTTAGATGTGCTTGTTGAATGTGATAATGAGATTGCGTTCAAGCAAATTCAGATTGTTTGCATCTTGTTGCCAGAATTCTAGACTTGTTGCAGAGATTCCATAATGTGAACCTCACTCACATTTATAGAGAAGGAAACTTTGCAGCTGACTCCCTTTCTCATCTTGCTTTTGATTTTCCTCCTGGCTTTCATGTTTTGGGGCAAGTCCCCCCTAGTGTTAGTAGATGGCTTGATCAGGACTTAATTGGGGTCTCCTATATTAAGTAGTTTTCTAGCTGTGTAAGTTATGCTCCTTTTTCTTACCCAAAAAAAAAAACATCAAAGAGTATTGCACTATCAGAATAATATTTCTAGCAACCAACTGCATAAAAGCCATAGAATTTATTTAACTATAACAGAAATTTTATCTTCGGGGTCTTACTAGAAATTGCTGTCTTCATAATATAAATGGCTTCCATTGTTTTCAGACTGCTTCGAGTTGCATCTTCCCGCACCGCAGTGTCCCGTGACCGAGGACATCAAATGCAGATAGGAATGAAGGCGATGAAGGATGCACTCTTTAAGTAATGCTTATGCTTCTTGGCCAATAACATGGTATAGAATGTAGACACTAAATAATTACCTCCATCTTAGTAACATGAGCACTACAAATAGGGTGGCAACACCATATAAATACATTTTCTTCCTTTCAGTTGCTAGGCCAACATTTCGGTGGGCACAGAGTAACTAATATACAGTTCGGTCTTCGGCTCATTCAAGAATGTCCGATCAGCCTCTCCTGAATTATTTCCCCAAGCTTTACGTATATAGCTTGCTGCTCTTCCAATGTTAGATTTGTCAATATCTGCAAAACCAACCATCGATCACAGGTACGATGGTTAGATAATCCACGAAGGAAATACACAAAAAGATATTTGCAACTGCAGGGTTTACCTGTTCCAAAACCATTTCAACCGAGAGGCTTTGGGGCACGACAAATGATTGATGATAAATATATGCAAACACAGCCATAACCATCTACATTAATGAAATATAGGTGTCAGAATGGAATTCATGCGTTGGATAAACTTGATACCATAGAAAGGCTGCATTCAGTATCAGATAAAGCCATTAGTGGTATGCAGGACATAGCTTTTTAACTGTTTTCCCATCCGAATATTGCAATGATTAGAATGTCATGCGATGTCAAGAAACAAAATAAAAAAGATGGTCTCCAAGCTTATATTTTGTGAAAGGTTGAGTTATGACCAGACAAAAGTTCAAACAACACATTTTCCAAAAAAAAAAGGGGGTCAAACATGGCACAATACTACCGGTGTACATGCTGTAGAATTTTAGATTTCAACAACTGCCTATGCAATTTTAGATCGCAATGCACCAATTATCGCGTTATCCAGATTTGTAACATTCAACCAAACCTTAATTTTCTAGTTCTCTTCACAAATGACATACAAGGTATATAATACAACAGCAGACTATGCTGCTTTATGTATAAAATCAACGGCAATTACTGAATTGAGCAGGCAGGCAGAATAAGCTTAAGTGTGCCAAAGAAGGAAATAAGGCAAAAATATAACAAGATTTTGGCACAAAGGAAACAAAGAATAATGTTCAACTGAAATATTCAATAAGGTCGGAAGTGAGACTAAAATAGAAGCTCTAACATCATCACAATCAGAATATCACCAGCATAACACTTTAGTTGTCATTATATCTCACCTGACAATCCATTCTATCTGTGATTCCACCATGACCGGGAATGCTATCACCAAAATCCTGTAAAACATGCCATGCATGTCAACTACTTTACCAGTGAATCTAGTGGAAGCTAAAACTGTCATGTACCTTGATTTTAAAAGCTCTTTTAAAACCACTTGCAAAAAATCCACCAAAAGGCGCTATTATGGATGCAAACAATCCAAGCCAGATGGCATGCCATTGAACTGGTAGAATTGAGATTTCCTTCCAAGGAAACTGTTAAGAATGATAAAAGGCACTAGAAGTTCAATTACAGAAAAAAGATCTCAGAACATAGTACATAAAAAATAAAGGAAAACATTCATAAAGAGAAAGCGGGATAAAAAGAGAACAATTTCAAGCTCATAAACAACTTACCCGTTGAGAAATCCACCTAGGTAGTGTCCAATACTCTGGTTTAAACAAAGGCCCAGGATCACATTGAAGCCAACCAGTGGATAAGTCCTGCATACAAGAAATTTCTTTCGCAATTTGTGTACTATAATTTGCTGTCATGAGACAGAATGATCAAACAGAATTAATACCTTTCTTGGACATGTCAGCCATTGAAAACGGCCCATGAGGTTTGCGAGCTACATAAGCAAGCAAGAAACCCATTAACTCTATTATTGTCAAATCCATTTGAGGCACTCCATGCTCAATTGGAAATTAGATGACGTTAGAAATCATAACATTCCAAAGCAGGATAACTGAGAGATATTATACGAAAAGGAATCCTAAAACTGCAATTCCAAACAATTACTGGCCATACATAAGTAGTAAATAATACCATCTAAGTCAGAAAATTCAGATGTTGCATGACATGAAAAAAGTGGCAGTTTTTTCAAAACAAAACGAAACTATTTAACTTAAAGAGTTGTAAAATCAAAGATCCCTCTACAGAAAACAATGACAAACCAAAAACAGAGAGAACATGATGGTTTCTAAACTTTCTAAGATTCATATTCATCACTACCATAATGGTTCACGTCTCCTAACAGTCATTTGGGAAAACCAAAAGATAGATACAGAAGCAATACTCTACTAAAGACAATATATCGCTGAAACTAGTTCTCAATGCATAGCAGATTCTTGTAGCTATGTTTGGACAAGGAACAAAATCTATGCTCACCACAAATGCAGAGATTATAGTTGTGACAGATGCTCCAATGAATCCCTCCCAAGTTTTCTTTGGAGATATCTTGATCAAAGGAGTTCTTCCAAAGAAGAAACCGCAAATATAGGCAAAAATGTCATTGATGACAATTAGTGATGCTGGGAAAAGAAACCTATAATTGTAAAATTAGCACCAGAACATTTCATCCATCAGTAAGCAAGCGAAAGACTGCAAAGTCCGATCGCATGGAATATAGTAATAAATAGAAGCTGCAAGAGAAGGAATGCAGGGTACATGGAGTCGGTACTGATTTCTAGATCCACAAGAGTAGAGAATCTTTTAATTATCATTAGTGATAAACATATCTGCAACAAAAGGTCGGTAATTATGGCAAATTGTATTTGGGAGAAAAACATAAAAGAAACAGGAATGCTTCTAAGCAATTCCCAAAGAAAACCAGTATACCAAGGTCAATACACAATTATGGAGAAACAAAAAAAATCAAGATCCACTAAAAATGTTGTTCCACTAGAAAATTGCATTTTTAAGGATCTGCATGGCATCTGTGATTTGCAAAAGATGATCCCTATTAGCAAGAATTAACTCTTATGAAAAGATGAAGGAACCCGCACCCTCATCATCTTGCTGATCCACAAATTCAAAGAGACTGTACAGTTCAGCAATACAGATTCTGACTCCCCAATTAACTGGTGCATAATTTCAACTTTCAGTTGCCAACCAATCATGGTAATAAATTCTCGAAACAAGCAGCCTTAGGTATCTAATTGTTAGATTCTATCTAACTTTTGCTCTTTACCTCAAATATTAGAATATAGACCCTCAGAGAATGATAAATTTCTTTTTATTCAACTCCAAATAATAATTCCATATTGAGTTATTCAAAAAAACTTCCATTTGTTGGTAATTTATTATTCAAAACAAGCATGGAGAAATCAAAGAGATAGCAATAGCTGGGATTACAACCTGCATGCCAGCAAAACAATTGGGAAGTCTTCCATCTAACAGAGTATCGAGTTACTCCTTCCAGGGGTCATAAAATGGAAAATAAAATCATTTGACATGTCACAATCAAAATACAAATAGAAAGATAAAAAGAAGGTAGTGTTCCAACAGTCTAAATACATCTTTAACACCTTTATTAAAGACAAGAAGAATTGCACTCAATCTTGCATAAGAATAAGAAATTGAAAGAGAATGGAGAACATTGAGTTACCAGAAAATTCCTTCAAAAAAGTTGGCTACAGCGAAAGAGGACTGTGTGAACACCACAATAAGAATCATGTGTGTCCATGCATACTGGCCAAATTGATACTTGTACATCTTCTTCTTTAACGTAAGAATGAACCACATAAAACCTAAGCAAATTTCACAAGCATAATAAGAAAACACAAGGAAAACAATAAATAAATCCATTCTACGGCTGCCACTTCAAATTTCAGTTTAATATATATATATTTGTCATAAACTCATAATGTATAAAGCATACCTGCAATGTAAAAGGAATAACAGATAACCATATGATACTTGATTAGGCTGCTCACAAGTCGATAGAGGACCTTGTCTGGAGTCATAGTGTTGACAAGACGTTGACTGAGAATACGTCCATATACAAAAAGCATTGCAGTGAAGAAAAAGTGCCTGAAAAAAATGAATAAATGGATAAATTTGAAAAGAGGCATAATGTTTCAGACAATAGACTGATCAAAGACTAAAATCCAATTCTGATAAAAGAAGAACTAGGAAAAACAACATGACAGTTGAGGTTATTTTTGCCACCAAAGACTAAAATTCAGTTGTGATGAAAGAAGAATAAGGAAAAGACAGCATAAAAGTTCAGACAAGTTTTGACACAAGAAACAAATGTTATACAATTACCAATTCAACAGTCTAAATCCTGGGAGATGCCTATCCTCATGCGCTCTCCTAAGGAGATTGAATAATTCTCTTGCCATGAATATCTGAATGACAACAACCATGGCCATGATGTACAGGTGACCCATGTACACAACAAAGGCAAAGCCACCAATCATCCACACGGTTGAATGTGCACGAATCCACATTGACTTGTATTTATTTCGATCATCAACCAGTAAATGGCCTCCATTTTCTTTGTTAGCGTCAGGAAGAGCCTACCAACCAAAAGCACATTGATAACAAAATGAAATAAAGTACTATCCTCAAGAAAGTTAATAAACATGAAAAGTTTTTATTGACACTTCTCAACCATAAAATGAAGAGCAGGCCAAGGCCCCTAACCAAAGAAGTATAGAAAGACCAACAAGAAATCCATACCAGATTAAACACTTATTCTCTTTGAGTAATCATGGTGGACTTTACTTAAAGGTACACCCTTTATGATTTTCATTTCTATTTTCCAATCTATCCTTTGATCTGTGAAAATTATTCACCAAAGTACACTGAAAAGTTGGAAATATCAGGAAAATAATTTACAAGGACCAGTTTAGTTCACAGATGAGCACACTTTTCTATTTAAACAAAATACTAAAAACATGTAAATGCACCATACAAATTCGATAGGGCTGACAAGAATTTTATGGAGAATGTATATGCTTGTGCAGAACCACTCAGACACGACAAAAGGATGAACAATAGCAAAATGATGAGTTTTTCAATTGGAGTAACTTACCTCCATGGAGCGCTTGCGATGCCTTCCTCGCACAGACGTTGTTGATGGGGCACTGGTATTGCTGTCTCTTTGCATGGCTGGTTCACTTACTTTTACTCCAATGAAAAACCATAGACTTCTGTGTCAATTTAAAGCATAGGAAATATCTTCCTGGGTTCAAAAAATGCAATAAGCTTACAGAATGTACTTCTAACCATTGGCAAGAGTATGTATAACCGTTAGAACCACTTGTATCTAGGAAACCTATCAAATACAAACGGGCAAGAATTCAACTCATAAAGATAGCAGCTTGAAGCAATTTTCAATGTATTCCCATGTGCATTAAGATAAACCATTCTCCTAAGACAATATCATGGAAATAGGAAGTAGCGAGAATGCCATTTTTTCAGTCAATTCACTTCATCTTTTAACTCCTGTCACATTTTCCCACGTTCTTGTTACAAAATGCACATGAAGAATTTCAAGTTAACAACAATTGTTAGTTATACAGGTAAACAACATTCCAATGCATTCAACTACTCTGACCAAAATAGAAGCAACAGTCAAAGTGAGACTTTCCACCTTTCTTAAATATGCCCATTAAAAAGCAAGAGGAATCAAAGTTCTTAGAAAATAAATGAAAAACAACAGATTTTTGCAACGAACAAGCAAAGAACAAAAAGAAAAAAAAAAGAACTAAAATGCTAATTTGCAAAGCTCTGAAACACAAGGTGGGATGAGTGTCTTAACACAAACAATAACCGATAGAGAAAAAAAAAGGATCAAAATGAAACGGGAAAAAGCAAATAAATTAATCAAAGAGAAAACCGAATCAGTAGATAGTGAGAAATTATGGCAAAAAAAAGATCCAAAACCACATTATTTCTAAGTGAAATCTGAGATGCGGCAAAAGAAACAGAAATTTAAACAAAGAAATTAAACAAGAAATACAAAATTTGAAACCTGTCTTATTCTCAGTAGCAAAGAAGGCCGCAACCCGATTGGGGAGATCTTAAATTAATTCTGAATTCGAATCTATAGCATCAAACACAGTTGAACACAATAACAATAGACGATTACAATCCAATGCCAAAAGCAAAAGCCAAGTGAAGCATCAAAGCTTGTACGTCGAGCCCAACTGAACCGAGTGAGAGAGGCAGTTTGTTGCACTGAAAATGCAAAAGAACACAACCAAAAAAATTTCGTTCCTCGCGAAAACAAACTCTAAACCGCCCGGTTCATTGGTTTTCTCTTCTTAGTTCTTACCGTGCTACAGCGTCGTTGTACTCAAATTTTCTGAGTGAAACCAAAGAGTAACTAATTTTTAGAATATTTTTCAATATTACAAACGCGAAAAAGCAATAATTTAGAATATTTTAAAATATTATTAAATTTTTTTAAATTTTTTAAAAAGCTTTCCCCTAAATTTTATTTAAAATGATATTTAAAATAAATTTATAAATTTTGTTATTATTTTAATAATTTATTTTACGTTACTTCTTATATAGATTTATTAGTTTTCTAATTCTTTATGACAATTCTTTACATAGGTGATTAAAACATAGTCTTGAAGAATAATTAGAACAAATATTAAATTTTCTTTTTTTTAAATGAATATTTACAAAATTCCTTTTTAAAATTTTTAATATTTGATTTATAAATTATTATTTTATTTTAAATTAAAATACTTTTAAATATTAGTTTTCGAGGTGAAGAGAACTTAGCTAGGAACTCCAGCTCTTAGAAGAATTTAATTCCTTCCGGTTCCAAATTCCGGTTCGGTTGGGTTCGAGTATTGAACCGATCACCACTTCACTGTAGAAAAGAATTACAAGTGGCAATACAGAAATTCAAAGGAACAAAGACGATTGGATAGAAAAGAAAGAGATTCTCTTAACAGATTTTCTAATCCTTTATATCTATTTTTTCAATTCCCAAGGAAGATTAGTATCCGATTCCCCGTCATAATACAAGACTTTGTGTCCTTAGAAATATTAAAACTAGAATAATCACGTCATAAAAGGTTCTATTTGACAAAAAGGTTGTCTTTTTGATTCTCTATTTGTCAATTGCTATTTATCTGTATATGATAAATCGAATTTGTACGTGTCTCTATATATATACGATACTTGAAAGTGGTGGAGCCGACTCAATCCGATGGTACGAATTTTCTTAGTCACATTGAGTGAGGTTGACGCATTTGACTCGGATTGCACGCTACTTTTACATGGGGTTGGACCAGAGTAATATATTTCCTTCCGTACCGGTCAGACAGCAGTATGAAATAAGGATGTTAATATGTTAGGTGCAAATATTGGTTGGTATCCATCTATTTAGTTTGGTATTGATCGGTACATACCGGTACTTATAATACAGCCATTGCCGAAGGCCTTCTTCGGGATAGTGCTAGGGAATGGCTCGGTGGCTTCGTTCAGAATCTTGGCTGATGCTTAGCAATGACAGCGAAACTCTAGGAACTTTTTACCGGGCTTACTTTAGCGTGAAATTTGAGCTTTCAAAGAATCGAACTATAAGTAAATTCTAAGGTGGTGTTTGATATCTTCTCTTTCTTAGACTGTCGATCTATGACTCTTAATCCCATTGTTCAGAGCATTCATCAGTTGTTCACCAGAAACTAAAATATTATTCATCGATATGTTTATCGAAAGAACAACAGATGTGTAGAATGATTTGTAAACTATGTTGGTCAGTTGTTAGTCGAAGTTACTTATTTTGATACCACACCCATAAGGTGCCACATGATCCCGACAGAGGATTTATCAAGACTCTGCTTCCTCAGATTTATTATGTAGTTTGTTATGGAAGTCTCCCTTTAATTAAAAAAAAATAGTTACTACCGAAAATGTTGAAAAAAATTAGAACTTATTAGAAACATTTTCAATTTTTTAAAAAAATTGCCCTCGCACCTCTCTCTCTCCCCCTCCTCCCTTATTTTTTTTCAAAATTTTATAATTAATTATCTAGTTAAACTTTTATTGTGATTTTTTTAATTTTCAATTTTAAAATAAAATAAATATTTTTATTACTAATAATAAGTATACATTAAATTAAAATTAAAATTAAAAATAAATTATTTTATTTAAATTTATTTTAATCTTTTATATAATGTTTATTAATAAAGTATTAATAAAAAATTTTACTTTTAAAATTAAATAATTTAAAAAATATTATTTATAAACTAATATTTATTATATATATTATTTGAAATTCATATTTTTTAAATTTAATTATATTTATTAATAATTATTAAATTAATTTTATTGTGATTTTTAATTTTCAATTTTAAAATAAAATAAATATTTTTATTACTAATAATAATTATACATTAAATTAAACTTAAAAATAAAAATAAATTATTTTATTTAAATTTATTTTAATCTTTTATATAATGTTTATTAATAAAGTATTAATAAAAATATTTTATTTTTAAAATTAAATAATTTAAAAATTATTATTTATAAACTAATATTTATTTTATATATTTTTAA
>JANZLX010000007.1:26605983-26622620 GCA_025531955.1 Erythroxylum orinocense | reverse complement strand
TTGTAGGAAGTCTTTAAGCATTTGAATGCCTCTCTCATCACTACCTGTGATAATTATATCATCCACATAAACCAACACTAATATTAGTCCTTCATTCATCTTTTGCCAAAATAAAGAACGATCATAATGGCTTTGCTTTAAGCCAAAGTTGATAACAACTTCACTTAATCTCCTAAACCATGCACGTGATGATTGTTTTAAACCATATAGAGACTTTTTCAGTTTGCACACTTTAGTACTCCCCCCTGAAAACCTCCTCTTGCAACTCACCATAAAGAAAAGCATTCTTGACATCAAGTTGGATTAAAGGCTAATAGAAAGATGCAGCTAAGGAAATAAGTAGATGAACAAAAGACACTTTGGCAACTAGAGAGAAGGTTTCCATATAATCAATACCATACATCTGAGCATAGCCTTTAGCCACTAACCGAGCCTTCACGCGAGCAACAAAGTCATCTGGATTCATCTTGATAGTATACACCCACTTGCACCCAACAGTCTACTTCCCAAGAGGTAATTCAACCAAGTCCCAAGTTTGGTTAGCATCCAAAGCATCCATTTCTTCCTGCATTGCTCGTCTCCACCCCTTATGAGAGAAAGCTTCCTTTACAGACTTAGGAATCACAACTGAGTCTAAGGAAGACACAAAGGCACTAGAAACAGGTGAAAGAGACTCATAAGAAACAAATGAAGATATAGGGTACTTACAGGAATGTTTACCTTTGCGAAGAGCAACGGGTAGGTTGAGACTTGGATCTCGGGAGGACACAACTAATGTAGGTAGGGAGTCCGTACAAGTGTCATCAACCTGCGAATCTAGAGTAATGGGAGGACCTGCAAAAGGACGAGAATGCCGAGAATAAACTTGGGTGATAGAGAGACAAGAGGGTGGAATGTCCAAAGGAGGGGAAACAGACTAAACCCGGTGAACTCGATAGATAAGAAAATCATCCTCAGGGGAATATGAAGATTGCACATTTGTGGAATATGGAGTATTTTCAAAGAAAGTAACATCATAAGACACTAAATAACGATGCAATTCAAAAGAATAACAGCGATAGCCTTTCTGGAGTCGAGTACCCAAGGAAGATACATTTTAATGCTTTAGGATCAAGTTTGGAGACAGATGGACGTGTATCATGTACAAAACAAGTACAACCAAAGACACGAAGAGGCAAAGAAAAGAAGGGTTGCGAAGGAAACATAATAGAAAACAAAGCTTTACCATTAAGAACTGCTGAGGGCATGCAATTAATAAGATAGCAAGCAGTGGAGACAACATTGGCCCAAAACTCTTTTGGGACCTTCATTTTGAATAACAGTGCCCGAGCAACTTCCATAAGGTGTCAATTCTTGTGTTTAGCAACTCCATTCTTTTGTGGGGTAACAACACAAGAAGATTGATGAAGGGTACCTTGTTGTGACAAAAAAGAAGTAAAGGGGGCAAAGAAATATTCCTTGGCATTGTCATTGAATAATATTTTAATTGTGGAATCATATTGGGTACGAATCTCAGCACAAAAGGTAGTGAACACATTGAATATCTCAGTTCGACTTTTTATTAAATAGAGCCAAGTATTCCTGGAGAAATCGCCTACAAAAGTAATAAAATAACGAAATCGCAATTTTGACACAATAGGACTTGGACTCCAAACATCTGAGTGCACAATTTCAAATGGAGACGCAACTCTTTTATTGACTCTAGGAAAGTGAGGAAAACATTGATGTTTGGCAAATTGACAAGACTCACACTCAATGGAAGAAACTTGAACATCAGGACATAGACTCTTTAAAGCCTTCAATGAAGGATGACCAAGACGATAATGTCGGATATCTAGACAAACGATACTAGACCAAGCAGTGAGACTAGGACCGCGAACTAAAGGAGACTCCAAGATATATAGGCCATTGGACTCTCGACCTCTACCAATAATCTGTCTTGTCCCAAGATCCTAAAAAAAAACATTGTCTGGGTAAAATTGTACACAACAATTGAGGGACTTGGTAATTCTACTAACAGATGATAAATTAAAGGGGAAGTCAGAAAGGTAAAAAACTTGAAATAGAGGGATTTTCGATGAGACAGTGACAATGCCTTTGCCAAGTACAAAAGCAGCATAACCATTGGCTAGAGTAATTGGGGGTAAGTTGTTCAATGGGGTAAAATTGGGTAGAATACCTGTGTCTCCAGTCACGTGGTCAGTGGCCCCGGAGTCTATTACCCAATCATGAGGAATGGAGGACAGACATGCAGTGGGAGTACCTGTATGTACTAATGTGGCAGCGACATTAGTTGAGCAAGAGTTCCCTCTCATAGCTTGAAACTGAGTGAAAGCAGCTAATTCATTTGCAGTCAGAGTGATGGTCTGAGTTTGCATCTCCTCGTTCTTGGGGACCAAGTCACTATCAAGTGCTACTATGCAGGCATGTTGAGTTCTCTCCTTATGCTGTAATTGAGGACAATTGGCTGTGACGGGGCCAATTCCTTACAGTAAAAACAAGATCGGGTTTCTTGTGTTACTCTTCCCCATCTCTTCCACCACAACCCCCACGTCTTCCTCCTCTAGCTCCTCCCCTATCTCCTCCATTAGAGCCAATACTTGCAAAAGCAACATTTTATAACTTGGATTCTCTAGGAAACTCAAACGTAGTCCTAAGAACCCGATGATATGCCTCAGTTAGAGTTAATTGGTCCACTCCTGTGAGAATCTGGGATCGATATTGCTATATTCTTCTCGCAGACTCATCAAAAAGGCTATAGCCTCAAACTGATCACGTTGTCTTTGGGTGAATTTGGGAATTAGGGTTTCAAGACAGAAGGAATTTTGAGAACCAGGGAAGTTATGGTTTTTGAGAATCAAGATTTAATACCATGTTAACGATTTTAACTAGTAGTTGTGAGAAAAGCCGTAACCTCTCTGTGTAAGGCTAATAGTATATATATAATAAAGAGTTACAATTATAATAGGAAAGAGTTTATGTTCATGGGACTACTATATCCCACAATTTACTCTTATCACGTTATCACATCCTTAACACTATCATACCCTTGACAATATTCAAATATGGTTTCCTTCTCAAGAATATTTCATGGTAAAGATGGAAGGTGAAGGTGCAAGAAGAATTATAGGAGCTTTTAGGAAATTTCAACAGAAGACATTATTTGCTACCGCACTGATCCAAAAAGAGACATACTAGTATAGGGATAACGCAAAACTGGTTAATAAAAAAGGCTTTATCATTTTCTTAGGCAAGAACATGGACAGGACAGTTTCCATATTCTACAATCCCCTTGAATGAATTCATTCAGAAATTAAGCTTACACATAAAAGGTAAAGACTGTACCTCCTTTCAAATGAGTCTACCATGTATGGAAACTTTGGCTGAATGCCAGTAGCTTTTCTCAACCACCTATTGCCAAGGAGTGCTTTGTCCACAGCATAAAGAAGCTGGATTTCAGCAGCCTTTGAAATGACACTCAATGGTATTCCGGGATTACCCACCTCATCAAGCACTTCTTGAACCTGTTGACAAGTACACCACTATCAGTTTTGCATGGACCTACATTATCTTCCGATTACTTGCACAAGTTGTAATGAACAGTTTTCCCTTGGATAAAAGTTCAACTCTTATATCTCTATTTGAAAAATTTTAAGACAACAATATAATTGTTGATACGGTAAACATGATTCATGAATGCATAACGTACTTAGATTGTGAACTACTGGGCAGATGGGGAAATATGAAACCTAAAGCCACATGCATTACAGGACAACATTTTATTCCAAGTCTCTTCACCAAAGCATAACAGTATTAATGGGCTAACAGAACTTGTACCTCTGGTGGCTCCAATAGGCTATCACCCATTTCTTCAATCACTTCTGCTGCTAAGTTGTCATCAATAACATCACGTCGGCGCTGCATGTGCCGTGTTTGGATTAATTGATGGAAATGCTGATCGACAGACTCTTCGAGAATGTTATCTAGCATGCTCTTATCAAAGAAGTATGGAGTATACCTAATCAAAAACAAAAAGGAATAAAGGTTATACTAGAAGCATATGGTACTGATATTCCATTAAAACAGAGTTCTCTAGGGGTGAGAAGCATTTCAATACATGAACCAAAAAATTTCACAAGCATAGTCTCCACACGCAGAACACAGTCAATATAAGTGACGAATTACAAGCACATTGAGATATACCACTTAATCCCATCACCAGTAGCTATTGCAATATCCAAATTTTGAGCAGTGAAAACAGGGACACCATCAACCCTCTTCCTTCCACCATTCATTGGGATTGTTTTCAGAAGTTGGTTAGCTGCCTTGACCTGCAAGCACATCGAGATGGAAGAAAAGAAAATGAATATAAGGATTAGTAACTTTAAGAATTTGTCTAACAATTGCATAAGCTGATCATATGTAGTACCTGCTTCTCGTTTGGAACAAACTGAAAAAGATGAGGTTTTTCCTGCAAAACAGAAAAAGTTTAGAATCCATCCACTCCATATCCAAATGTAAAGAGTACCTATATAATCAAGAAAACCATACCTTGAAATGCTCATACGCCAAGTCAAGACGACAAGCACCCACCACGCCACTTGGAATGTTCAGCCGCTTAACATATGTAACTAAATTCATATACTAAGGTCAGAAGACAAGTTCTTTATAACAAGGAAACACCAGGCAACAATGGAAACACACCTGCATCGCCTAAATCCATGAAAAAACGGAACACAGGCCCATTTCTCTCGCTCTTAGTGATTGCCGCAAACATCTTCTTGAGCCACTCAGGTGTTCTACACACAGGAAAAGCACTAGTAAATGCATAAAACCATAGACCACTCATGTTTTTAAGCTAAACAAAACTTCCAAAGACAAGGAAAAACATACAAGCTCTTACCTTTTGGAAATAAAGGGAACATCAAAGTGAGTAGAAACAGCCATGAGACCAGTTCCTGAGAGGTCGCACATACTAAAAACCTGCCCAACAAAAGCTGGTCCACCGCTCTTGTCGCTGGAATTGAGCCCCGCAATCTTGACCGTTGATGGGAATCCCGAGTTGGACTCGGTGGAAGACAGACCCTTCACAGCCGCCGAATTCGACGATACCGAGTCGGGCTGAGCTGACTCGAGGCGGGACAAGGTTGATAGGACGCGGGGATAAGGTGTGTCGGCGAATTGAAATGGGATGCATATTTTGGAAGGAGAAGCTTGGGTCGACGAAGAAGTTGAAGTCTTGGGAGTGGAGAAGAGAGAGGCGGCGACGGAGTGGAAGAAGTTGAATGGCTGGGGATTCGATTGGCGATGTCGCGGTGGTTCCGGTGGCGGAGTCATGACAATTGGTCCACCGGAGCGAAACGAAGCTAGGCTATATCTGAGGGAAACTAGATTGTCATGTCTTTTTATATTTAATTTTTTATTTATTTACATGGTTATAATATAAGATACTATATTTAGTTCACTAGATTTTATCTGTCTTTTAGTGTCTCCAAATTATTTTTAGCAAGATTCCGTATATATACTTTATTATTATTAAACTTATCAAAATAATTTTTAATATACTATAATTTAGCAATATCTTACTATATTAATAAATATTTATTATTATTACATAAAAATTTATTATTTTAACATATTTAATAAGTTAATTGTATTATAAGTTTTAATAATTACGTTGAAATATACAAAACTTTGTATTAATTTAACAGTTATAATTCAATTAAATAAATTGATAAAATTTAAATTTTCTTAAAAATATAAATATAAAGGATGTCTATAATTAATAATTTAATAAAAATAAGAGAATGCCCAACCTAAATTATTATATTTTAATAAATAAAAATAAAAAAGACTTATTTAACTTTACATGAAAAAACTTAGAATCTTTTTTTCACTGCCAATTCTTTTATGTTTTTAAAATAATTTTTTAATTTTTAAAAATAATTTTAGTTAATTAATTATTATTAAAAAATACGATAAAATAAACATAACATGAAAATCAAGTGTATGTTAACATGACAATTCAACTTGTTTTATTTTAAAATAGTTTAAATTAAATTTAATTGATTTGAATCAAAATTAAGAATTAAATTAGCATATCAATAATTTTAATTAAATCGTAATATTTATGTAGCATATGCTTCATTATTATTATTATTATTATTATTTTATTTACGAGTTAGAAGAAAGTTAATGCTTTTGAACGATGCCTTTGACTTTGAATTTTCCAGAGGCTCACAAGTATTTCGTGGAGTCTGTAGCAAAGGATTGTCAAGCTCCTGACTGATCCGATATCCCGTGAGAACTATGAAAAATATGGCCACCCCTGATGGTAGACAGGGGATATGCTAGAAAAATAGCCATATAATTATCATTTAATGTACTTGTATAGTTTTGATTTGATTAAAGAAATAGAGTTGACTTACATATCCTTATTACTTTCTTCAGGTAATTAATTCAAGCCAATTGATGCATATAGCCAAATGCTTGACTTGGTCATTTTAAAAACTCTTTACATTCCTATCTCTTTTGGTTAAAGTTTTAATTTTGCTTCCTATTGATTGCTGTGAGTTTCTTTTAATATACAGTTTTACTTATTTTCTCTTTAATTTGTATTATTTTTTTATTATCACATCTGCATATAAGTTTATTAAAAATAATCTCTCTATTATATAAAGATAAAATTACGTACTATCAAACTTCTCAAAACTTCGCTTTATTACGAGATTTCGTACCAGATGTGATAATTCGAGCATATTTTGAATTTAGGTCTCACATTCGTATCAATATCTACTCGTTCATGAACTTTTTTATAGTTTAATATTTTTTTGGAAAGGTCTTTAAACTTTACTTAATGAGGAAACATGTTCTTTCTATTAGTTTTTCTGTCGAAAAATACAAAATAAATCCTTTTTTGAAGAATGAAGTAAATCAACGTTCCTATCTTTTTCTCCCAAGTATGTATTATTGGCCTCTAATGATCTAATAATCATGTTAGAGCAACAACATTAGCTTCACTTAGCATATGTTCTCCTCATCCAGCTTGCTCAAAGCATGAGGCATCTCATCCCCACATATATCTTCATAAGAGGGGTCAGACACATTGCGACGCTTTTCCAGATTTCCTTCATTCATTCAAATGATCAATTGTGGAATGATCCCGGTTCAATTCATTTCGCCGCTTTGCTCGAACTCTGATGCGTTTCCCCCTGATATAACGATATTCCCATCGGGGAGGCGGATATTTCCTCCACAGTTTCTCATACTTGTCCAACATACCCAGCTTCTGGAAGACATTTCCCATCATGTTAACAATTGTAGCATTTGGTCGGATACCAAGCTCCTCCATATCACCAAATATCTTCAAGAGCAGTCAGCAAGTCAGGTATAGTGGCACAGGCCTAATGTAGCTACTATCAGCTCAATGCAACAAGAAGCAACTTCAAAATGGAAGTGAAGATCTTAGAGTCTGCATTATTAAAATCAATAACATTGCAATGGCAATTATAGTATTCATAAGACATGAACAAGCACTCATAAGATCTGGACCCAGCTGAAATTCATCAAATGTGCTTGAACTCAAACAACAATTCCACAAATTGTAACTGTTGTTATCTCATGCTTTCTGTACTGCACCAACTAGAAAACGGCACAACAATGAGTTTTGTACCGTATCGGATCATTACACCAAAATGTATTCATACCTTTGATTGTAACACCTATACCATTTTGGAGAACTAGAGGCTTAATGCTTCATATAGAAAAAGGACAAGAAGTGCATTTAGCATTTGGCAAAGTAAAATAACGAAAGGAAGTTCTTCACAATCAACTTTCACTCACACTAAGATGACCGCATCAGATGAAACAACAAATTTTGAGAAGTGTGTTGTTCAATACCTCAAACATCTGGTCATACATTTCCCTTTTATAATAAATGGACACCATCTTGTCAAAAAACTTTTTAGGCATACTTTCCATGTTCTGTCTAAATAACTTGCTCCAAAGCTCTTCAGCTTCATCAAGCCTTCCATCCTCCGCTAAAGCATTCAGTAAGGTGAAATACGTTCCCATTGTTCTTCCCTGACCTTTGCTCAACATCCATTTTGTTACCTGCAATCCCAAATGTCCTAAGAGTTAAAAAAGAATTACTGGGAAACAAGGTTTTAAATTACGGATTGCAAAAGATTGCAACAATTGCAGACGATGTGAGCGTAACTGCAAAAAGTGCAGGTGCAATAGAACAAATCGTAATAATGGTCGCAACTGCATGAAGTACGGTCCCAATTACGCCAAATCGCAATAATGGTCCGGACCGCAACTGCAATTTAAAATCATGCAAGAGAAAAAGAGCTATTTGGGAGCCCCTATACCTGAATGACCCTCTTCCATTCCTCTTCACTCGCAAGCTTCCTAAGTGCTTTCTTCACAGTAACTAAAGGGAATTTCAGTTCCCAAGCAATGAATGAATCAAGAGCTCCGTACACTTCCTCTTTTACATTTGACAACCCCTTTACCTACATAATCACAAGAATCATAAGGTTATCACCCCAAAAACACAAAGAAAAACATTGAAAATCCAATCCTCCTATCTAAACCAACATTTAAAGACTTCGATTATAGAAAAAGAGAATCTGTACACAATCAACAAGCTTTGCTGACTTGGAGATGGTCCCAATCCTATATCTCGATTTCCACACACGAGGATGCCTCGGGTGAGGACTCTGTTGTGCACGTACCTGCAAAAATTATCTGCTGAAAGTTAAACAAAGCAGGAGAGAGAAGCAGATACAGTTTTAGAACCTTAGATTATAAACTTCATTAGCTAAAATGCTTACGACGAAGCTGCTTCCGTTACGCTTTGAGGAACTTATAGATTCGAATCTACTGGGAATGAATGGCGTAGAGTGTCTCAGAGACAGCATCTTGAAAGATCCCAGAGAAAACCACACATTGAACAAGTTGAGGAGTCCACGGTTTGAATTTTCTGAACAACCAAACAGAAAGTGAATGTTTAGAAGCTGAACAAAGCAACTAATCAAATAAATTATCACCGTAGATATTTTTTCCTAGCGATCAGTTCCGGCAGGCGATCTTTCTACATAGGTTATTGTTATGTCTTCACTTATCCGCATCGAACCGGTGCGTTTAAGTCAGCGAGGAAAACGGCAAAGCAACTAAAACCAAACGTCGCGTTTTGCAATAAAAGCTCTGATGTTCATCCTATCGTAGCGAATGATAATAGATATGAACGTAGAGTATCCTTTTCGGACCTCATCCAGTCATCTAAGCAAAGCAGAAGCTGTGCTGAGGTAGAGTGGCTCTGCATCACACAGATCTTTCCAAGTGAAGAAAAAGGAGGGAAAAAGAAAATGATGATGATGATTGAATCTGCCTCAGCCGTCCGATTCTCAACCGGTGGAAATTTCTGCTCCTCCAGCGCCATACCCTGTAAACTCCCTCCCTCAATTTGAATTTCTGCATATATATATATGAAGAGGCAGACTATTTTCATTCTCACAAACTTGAATTTGAAGTTTCACGCATTTTCTCTGCAACCAAACAGAGAATGAGGTTTGCTTATTATTTGTCATTAGATTGTCGTCATAGCTTGGAGGAGGCTACCGTCGTTCCCTTAACCACTCGCCGGTTTTTCTATCCCGGCGGCTTCGACGTGCCTTGGTATGGATTTACTTTGCATTTTCTTATTTGCTAGAATCTAGATACTTCTTTACCATAACTACGAATTCTTAGTTCTATACTAGTATTGATTATATGTTTTCTTTCGTTTTCTCTCATTTTCCTGCACTCTAGCGGTTAATAGTTTCAAAATGTTTAGTTCTAGATGCTTTTTTACCTTATATATAACAAGTAACGCGCGAACGATTTCCATTGTTCTCTCGTTTTATCTCACGTTCCTGCATTCTAGTAAATTTAGCATGCGATCGATTATAAGCCTCCTCTCGTCTTCCTGCATTCAAGCGATTAATAGTTGAAACAGGTTAACGATGGGTACTTGTCGATTTTGAACAGGAAGAAGTCTCGGAGATGTAGCGATAGTTTGTTCTTAAAGCGGAGTAGTCTTATGAAGAATATTCGAGCATCTGCAGAGCACTTGGGCTCAGCCTCGGATCCTTCGAAACCAAAAGGCGGACTTCAATATCATCCGTTTGAGGAGATCTCTAAGTCTACATCAGAAAACAATGGCGAGACTTCACTTGCAGCTGAGGAAACTGCTAGAACAATTGTGGAGGTATCATATAGTTACTTGTTAGTATTCAAGTGGAAAATGGGTTATGTAGTCATGGTTCAGAACTATACATGTTTTCTATAGGTTTGTAGTCAATGGCCTTGGTTGATTATGTTAACATTTAGAACTGTCAATAGGATAATCGAGCTTGAGTTTGTGTCAGTTTGCATACCTAATGGTAGCTGTAGTGATGTATGTGCAGGTGAATAACAAAGCAACGCTAATGTTCACTGGCTTGATCGAAGATGATGTTCATGAGAATATTGTATGGCCAGATTTGCCTTATGTGACTGATGAACAAGGAAGTTAGTATTTGAATTTCATAACTGTCTCGTTAAGTTTTTTACGTCTGGTATGGTAATCCTTTATTTACAAAAATTAAATGTTGATGTCCTTGGATTGGATGTGCTGCAGATATATACTTCCAAGTGAAGAATGATGAAGACATGTTGCAGAGCCTTACGCCTGAAAATAACTTTGTGGTATGGAGATCTCTTCTCACAACAGCCTATGTTTTACTATTTTTCGTTTTCAGAAGTAGGCATGCAATCAATGATATCGGTGCTTTGGACTTTCGAGAGACAGTGGAAGTCAATAATGATCATTTTTGGGTGGAAAAAATAAAATAGCTTTTATATATAGTTACCTTAAGCACTATGATCATTTCTAATTCCCTGAGTTTTATGCATTTTCGTGGTTATTGCTTCTCTTTCTTACTCTGTTTCTGTGGTTCTTTCACTGTCAGCAAGCTATTGTAGGCTTTGATGCAATGGAAATGCTAACTGTGATGGAGGCAATAGGTGATTCGGAAATTGATTTTGGGATTGAAGATGATGATAGCGATGTTGAAAATGATGAAAATGAGGATGAAGATGATGAAGACGATTATGATGAGGTGCATATCTCTTCCTGTCAAATCTTTTCCAAAGGTCTGCCTTATATCACTTTGTTATTTTCCTAGATACTTTCTGTTTAGAATTCTTTTTCTTGCTTGAAGGACTTGGTAGCTGTTGTTGAAGATGAAGATGAGGATGATACTTATGAGGTATTGGGAGACTGGGCAAAGTTGGAGACCATGCGTGCATCTCATCCTATGTATTTTGCCAAAAAACTTGCTGAGGTAATTGTTGATATTTTATGGTATGAATCAATAGAGAATGTGATTGATTAGTTTGCATTCTAGTGATAAAACGGAGCAGTGCTTGCCCTCAAACAAAACTTTGAATCTTACT
This sequence comes from Erythroxylum orinocense, assembly GCA_025531955.1. Lineage (NCBI taxonomy): Eukaryota > Viridiplantae > Streptophyta > Magnoliopsida > Malpighiales > Erythroxylaceae > Erythroxylum > Erythroxylum orinocense. The sequence continues at coordinate 26,611,139 of JANZLX010000007.1, read as the reverse complement.
TTTAGGCCAGTAGGATTAAAGAGGAACAAAATTACAAATTTGAGGATTTTCTAGAAGAGGATATTCTTACTCATCCTCCTGAAATTTCTTCTTTGTTTCTCTCATTTGCTCTAATCGTGTCATCATGACCAGTAGATTTCTTACCAGTTCTGTTTCTCTTCTTGTATATGTCAAGGAGGACATTGTTTGATGCTGCTAATATCCTTGGGTAAGTTACTCTTTTTGTGTTATATTTATGTTCTGTTTATTGTTGAACAGGTTGCATCAGATGATCCTATAGATTGGATGGAGCAGCGTCCAGCGGGTTTAGCTATCCAGGGCCTCATAAGACCTGCCTTAATTGAAGAACAAAGTGAGATCCGGAAGCATAGGTCTTTTTTTAACCAGTCAAACCATGGTGATGCTGGAAAAAATGAAGGTGGATTAAATGATGTTGTTGCCATCAATGGCCACAAACAAGAGTTAGCATCTGAAAATGGTTCAGTTGGGCCCCAAGAACCAGGGATGGATGAGGTTCCAAGAAAGAGGATTTCACTTTACAAACTAGAGACCATAAAAATTCAATTGGTTTCAGCTCATGGACAGGATGTATGCTCACGAAAGTCCTTTCTTGTCTTTGCTTGCCAGCTTTTTGTTGTGAATTAGTGTATATAGGAAAAGACTTTACTTCTTGTTTACGTTTACTCTGACCTATATGTTACAAACATAAAGTAGTTGATTTGAAGTATCTCATTTCTGATTTAAGTTTATCAGTACATGGACTAAGAGATGTTTTTATTACCATCTTTTCTCTTCACATGATATGATGTTTCGTATGGGAATAACCAACTTCTATAATTAGGCAGTTGCGGTCAAACATTACTGAAGCTGAAACATGCTCTTGAACTTTATTTACAAGATGTGCATTCTTTAAGTAACTACAAACTTTGCTTTACTTTGCAGACTACAGTTGAAGTGGAAGATTTTAGAAGAGCTCTACCTGATATTGTTGCACTTTCAGCATCCAAAATCATGTCTCATCTAAAAGCCGGTGGAGATGAGGTGACTCAGGCCTTGAAATCTCTATGTTGGAGACTTAAGGGGATTCAAGTTGAGGTAACCTCAACATTTTGGGAATTTAAAATCATTTATTACTGTGTCAAACCATCTCTACGAACTTATTTACATACATTAAGTTCATAATGTGTTAAAACCATATGTAACCAATCTTTGGTAGGTTTAAGCTAAAAGCTGCATATCAATTTAAGCTTTCAGAGCCCTTTCATAAGTCAATATTTGGTTCATGTTTCAGCACGACGTGTATTATCCAAACACGAAAAGCATATGATGTTTTCCATATATTGGGTTCTTTTTCATATAAACGTGTAGAAGAAACTTGGTATGATTTAGATCTATCCCTGCTTTTCAAGTAGTTTCATTGGTCATCTTTTTAACTCTCCCATTTATTGTAGGAGGCTGCGGTTATTGGCATAGATTCCCTTGGTTTTGATTTGCGGGTTTGTTCAGGAACGCAGATTCAAACATTGCGATTTTCATTCAACTCGCGGGTACGTCAATTGTTCCTACACCATCTGTATCTATTTGTTTCCTGAACAAAAAAGTGGGTAATTAATCACTATGATCTATCTTTTAAGATGTGGTCTGGAGTTTTGTACTCAAAAAGTTGTGAGCTCATTGCCATTTTCGTTCGGTATAATACACGTAACACTGGCTGTACCATTAGTGCACGGGAAATTTCAGAAAATACTGCGTCTTCAATTAGTGTTTCGGCTAGACCAATATGATCCCCTTTCTCGAGTCTCTTCGTAGTATTTACCATAGCTTTTAGAGTTAGTTGAATAAGAACTTAAATTACTGATGATTAGACTTTGTTCAACCGTATACACAGGCCACATCAGAACACGACGCGAGGAGGCTACTTAACGATTTGTTATTCCCGACGATCCACCAAAGGATGCCAAAAAGGAAACAAGCTCATCAAAATGAGCTATAACATTATCAAATTATATCTGCAATTTAATTTGTACCGGTGTGTTGCACAACCACTAGTGTCCGGAAACGGATGCGGAGGCATGAAAAGCTCCATGCGGTTTGTCATATGTATTTGTTCAAAATTTAGTAATGGTAGTTAAAATCAGTTCCTTCTCAGCCAAATTCTTTCTCTATGGCTAATTATTCTATTTATGCTCTTAATCAAATCCAGGTGAAAGCAATTTGTGCAAGGTAAGCCCTGTGACAAGTTAAAAGTATTGTTTTTTTCCATACAACTCATAAATTACCGAGCATCTGTGGAACTCCAACAGGATAAAGTGCCCAAGGAAGATAGAACGTTGCCCCATCAAATTAAGAAAGAAAGCAGACCCAGCTAGCAACCAACATCTAAAGGTACGCAATTTTAGTTCCAGACGGAAATTACTAAGAATCACCACCAACAATTGCCAAAACTATATAGAAGATATTAGCTGATTATTATTTAGGATTAATTATATTACATCTCTATGATTTAACCTTTTTTATCTTAATTCTTTTTTTTTTAAAAATTATCATTCAAGTATTATTTAATTATTATGTAAATATTTTCATTTTTTGTTCATTTCTACTTCAAAATTGTAATATTAGACGGTTTAATATTATGTCATTTCAAGTTAAAAATATAGATGAAAGATTAACAAAATATATCATAATAAGTTGTGTGATAAAAATAGTAAGTAATAGAAGAAAAGTGCAAAACTCATAAACTTTATATTTATTCCTATTATTCATCTTACAATTTGTTATTCTTCACGCAAGTCTCATAGACCAACTGTGCCGTGAGCATATCCACAGCCGCAGAGCCAACACTCTTAAATACCGTTATTTCTTCAGAACTCACTCTCCCAGCTTGCTCACCTTTGATCAATCCCACAAGATATCCAACATTACCTTTACTAATGACTCCTCTCTTAAAAGCACCCACTATCTCCCCTGCCTCCTCTAGTGCCGCCTCATTGTCCACAAACACTCTGCCTCTTCTTACAGCCTCATCATCACATTCCTTCATTGTTTCCTTAAACGATCCCACCAAATCCAGATGTGCTCCTGGCTTCAGCTTTTCACCCATAACCAGAGGCACCGTAGCATTAGTTGCACAACTTATAATATCACCCAATCCCACGATTTCATCCAAATTCTCGTTACTCTCAAAACAAACCCCTTCACTTCCGATATCTCCTTTCCTCAGTTTTTCCACTAATTCCTTTGCTTTCTTCATCGTCCGGTTCCAAATTATTACCTTTCGCAAACTTGGCCTTGCTGAAATATGGGCTTTGATGAGATGAGGTGACAAAGCTCCAGCACCAACCATCACTAGGACCTCGCTATCTTCCCTAGCCAAGATCTTTGATGCTAACCCAGAGACACAAGCGGTCCTGTAAAGAGTTAATGTAGTGCCATCCATAGAAGCTAGAGTTTGACCATTTGTTGAGCTAAAAAGCACGTAGCTTCCATGAATTCCGGGTAGGTTTAGCGATGTGTTTTGAGGGAAGTAAGTGACAAGTTTTACACCTATATAAGGTAGGGAAGGGGAAGCGGACCAAGAAGGCATTAGGAGAAGTGAGGAAGATGGCGAAACGGCATGACTTTGGCGGAGAGGTGTGTGGAGTGTTGGAGAGAGAGAGGGTAGAAAATTGTGAAAGTGCTGGATTAGGATTCGGTGTGAGAGGATGGTGTGTATAGTTTCAGTGGTGATGAAGATAGGAGATGTGGCGGAGGAGACGGTGGTGGTGTCGTTACTGGCAGCCAGTTTCGATACAGAATCCATTAGGTTATGAAAGTTGCGGTAGAGGAGCGAAGCAAAATCGTCGAAGTTATCGGGACGGGACCAAGACTTTCTGGATATTAATTGGTCTTTTGTCGTGAAATGATATTAAAAGAAGTCAGCTGATAGCTTTCGATATTCATTAGTAATTATTCGTTCTAATTTAGTTTATATTAATCATAATAATGATCACATTTAGGTTACATAAATTATAATAATAATCACATGATTATCAAATTCTTTTCATATTAAATTTAAATTTAGAATTAATACGTTGACTATTTTTATTCTCTCTTTTAAAAATTATAATTCCATATTTTTTTATTTTAAGCCTTATATTTTGAAAACTATTACATAATATTTTGTTCTTATATTTTATTTATTTTATTTTTATTTAAAATATCACATATTATTTATGAATAAATACAGATTAGCAAGATATAAAATAAAATTTTAAAGATTAATTTTATGAATTAATTAAGTAAATATATTTTATAATAATTATTAGTAAAAAAATTATTACATTCTATTCAAATAAGTAATTTAATATGTAAAAAATATTAATAAATCAATATTTATTTTAATTATTAAAACTAAGAAAAAGGATGTACGTAACGTTAAATTTTATTTTAGGTTAGACATTGGGTTGCTGACGTTATTGGGTCCTTGATTTCATTGAGCCCAAATCAGAAGATTTACATGGTAGAATTTAAGTTCAGCGATCACTAACTGCGTGTATGTTTCGTTTGTGAGCAATTCATGCTAGAAGAGTTCATGACTCGTAAGGTAAACATGAAGCGAAGTTGTCTTGGATTGGATTTGAAATAGACTTGATCATAGTTGAAAATAGACGAGTTTCCACCAAACAATTCTTTTTAATCCGATCTGAAGTGAGCTCATTTAAACTCACAAATTGGTGGATTTGGGTTGGGCTTCATATTTAGGATAATCATTTTAGAATGTCAAGTGATTAGTTTTGATAGGTAATCAAATTTAAGAAAATGGTCGACTATTTGTAGAAGTAAACAATTTTATTTTAATTAAGAAAGAAGTAATTATTGTTATAAAAGTAAATTAATTTAATTTAGGTAGTGTTTGTTTCCATTTTTATTTTTAGTTTTCTATTTTTGTTTTTAAATTCAATAAAAAATTTTGTTTGTTTGAATTTTTAGTTTCTGTTTTTAGTTTTAGTTTCTTCCGCTTTTCAAAAATTATGAAAATATGAAAATAGTTTTTGTTTTTGATTTACTATCATTTAAATATATATTATTTAATTATTTAATTCAACATTTTATATTTAATAAGTTAAAATTAATTATCAATAAAAATTATGAATAATTTAATTTTATTTAATTTTTAT
>JANZLX010000007.1:26594036-26605883 GCA_025531955.1 Erythroxylum orinocense | reverse complement strand
TCAAATAAAATTTGATTTAATAATTAAAATATATTTCAAATAAATATTAATTTATAAATAAAATATTAATTTATAAATTATTTATTTTATTAAAATAACATAAATTTATTAATAATTTGTTAATGAATATTATATAAGAGATTAAATAAATTTATTTAATTAAAAATAATTTATCTTTAAGTTTGATCTAATATGTAATTATTATTAGTGATAAAAATATAACTATGTTAATAACCAAACATAAAACAAAAACAAAATTTGTAAATTACAACCAAAAGAAACAAAATTATAACTAAACAGCCCTTTAATTTATGGATTTAGTAATAATCATTTTGAGTAATTTTCAGATTAGTAAAAAGTATTTTTACTACTAAATTAACCATGGACTGCTCTTTTTAAACATGAAAATTGTCTTCAGAGTAATAAAATTGAGATATTATAATTTGTTATCATGTTGATAAGAACTTTACTCTAGCTTTTGAAAACATTTTTCTTAAAGATAACGTTTAAAAATATTGGATTAGGAATAATTGTGAAAATGAATATTTTTGTTGATAGAGATATTGAAAATTTTAGGGTAAACTTAAGCCTTAGAACTTTAGTTCCTTTTTCATGAAAAGCCTTTTTTTAAAAATTAGTTTTAACTTTTTAAGATAGGACAATTTGGCAATTAGGGTAAGCTACAATGCTTCCATGATTGTTGTGTTTGATTTTAATTTGGTTTTTAGTTTTTAGTTTTATTTTCAAATTCAGTAAAAATTTACTATTTTGAATTTTAGTTTCTTAAAATTTTTAAAAATTTTATAAAAACTATAAAAATTAATTTTTGTTTTCATTTTTTATTATGATATATCATCGATTAAATATATTATTTAACTATTTAATAATAATTAGTAATAAGAGCAATTAATATAACTAAATTATTGATAGCATTCTAATTTTGCAAATAAAAATTGTAATTCAAAATTAGTTTTAGCAATTAAAATAAATAAATATTTATAAATAAAATATACTTATTAAATTATTTATTTGAATAAAATGTAATAAAATTTTTACTAGTAATTATTAATAAATATTATATAAAATATGTTTACTTAACATTTCTATTTTCTAACTTTTGCTTTTGACTTTTGCAATCTTAAAAAACTCGTAAAATATAATTTTTGAAACCTGATTTTGTTTTATAATCAACTTATCAAAATTTTAGTCGACAATATAAATTCAATTTACTAAATGATAAAAATTTTATTGTTCTAGGATTCTAAAACTCTTAGTTTATTTTAAATAATTATATTTTAAAAATAGTATTGGAAATAGAAATCCAAATCTAGTTTAAGTAAAAATGAACTCCAGAATTTTTTATTTTCAATTAAGCAATAAAATAAATTTTATTTCAATTTATTCAACTACAATATAGGAATTTAAATAAAAGCTAAAATAATATAATATAATACTACAATGTTACTGTAATTACTTTTCAATATAAAAAACATATAACTAACGTAATACTGGAAATATTATAAATTATTTTAATTCATATTCAAATATTAATTCAAAAAGTTTTTAATACAAATTTTTAAGTGTTTATATTAACAGTAACAATTTCATTCCACTTGACATAGATTATTTCTTCAAGAAAGTACAAATAAAGACCAGAATTAAGATTTTAAATTAAAAACTATAACAATCATCCCTCAATAAAAAAAGATTCTGTAAATGCAATATAAAAAAGGCCGATGATATTACTCACAAAAATAACTTTAAGTTGCATCTTTTATTTTGCCATTACTTTTAAACATTATAAATGTCCAAAACATGTGAATTTGGATGTGAATAAGTTCCATTAATGCTATTTTTCAAACGTTTTTATTTCTTAGTTCAACCTATTTACTTATATTTCTAATAAAGAAGTTTATAATTAAATTTAAGTTTTCAAAATTTTCCTGATTTTACACTTTGTACTTTTCACAACCTAACTTATTATCAAATTTTTATTTAATTTTAGCAAACTATTTTAATATTATCATATTTTCATTTTATTAGCCAATTTTCATTTTATTTTAGCTAATGTAAATTTAATTAATTTTTAAGCAATGTTTTTTTTTACATTTTACAAATTGAAATTTTATTTGGCTGATGTATCAAAAAATTTCAAATTGATTCAAAAAAATCAAAAGTAATCATTAATGTGCTAAAATAAAATTCTATGTAACATTTCAAAAATTTTTTTGTAATATGTCAACTCATTTTTACTCCATTTCAAATTATTTAGGCTGAACCAATAACCATCTTAGTTAACAATAATCAAACATTATTGCTTCCAATTAACAAGAACATAAGTAATCAATCTAATTGACTATCTACTATTTTGACTATTATAATTAAGTAAATTGTATGTAGAAATTTTTTTATATAAACTAAATTATGATTGTTTATTGTAAATTAATTTTGTATTATAAATATTTTCAATATAATTATATTAAACATTAAAAAAGAAACTGTGGCTATGTATGCTGTTTAAAATTTTATATGCTATTTCTTTATTTCGAAAATTGTGAGAACCTGGATAAGAAAATTGCAAACAAAATCGGAAGCTTAGAAATATGTCACTCTACAATTTTGTTAAGATCACAAAGGGTCCTTATTTCGGCGTATTTTGCAACTTAGGTCGGACTGGTGCAACTAATTGAAATGTCTAGATCTTTCAATTTTTATATTGATTAAATTTACCTTAAGTCTATCTCCCCAATAGATGATGAAACGCCGCGGTGATTTAACCACAGGGACAACTATCAAATCTATTGACCCTATTAAATAACTGAGATGCATTAACTACTAACTACAGAGAAAACTATCAAATCTTTTGATCCTATTAAGTAAATGAGACGTGATTGCACCGACTATCGACTCTCCTAAGAGGGAGATTGTCTGTTACCCATTGTCTGTTGTCTGTTACCTCAACGTTGTGTCTTCTGTGCCCAAATAATCCTACCTATCTAATTTATTATAATGAATGACAGAGATAAGTTAGGCGACATGGAGATAGAGGAACAGAAGATCCCCTCTTATTTTCTATACAAGGCAGTGGATTCTAGAAGCTAAACACAAATTTGGGTAGAACTCACCGTGCGACTGCAACTTTCGTGAGAGTAAATAGGTCCATTGGTTACTGGCTATCTTCATCGGTTCAAGGTCCAGCATCTCTCTTCGATCGCAAACTGAAAATATTGGACGTTTGTCAACGAAATTAATAGATTTTGAAATGGGACCGAAGGGAGACGGAGAAGAAAGCTGGAATTCTGAAGTCCCTTAGTCAATAAACTTTAGTTGGACTGCATCAGTTCAGTCTGGCATGTAGTCATTTCAACAGCATTCCACCAGTCATCTTCGTCGTTAATATTCTGCTAAGAGGAATTGTCACTGAATAATCGATGTCCAATACAGTATGCCAAAAAAAAGAAAAAAAGGTCATGAAGCTACATCAGTTACAATGAAATGTGCTCTATAATTTCCACTTAACTAAACACGTCCTTCTTCTGTTTAAGCAAGAAAAGAGATGTAAAGAAATACATGTGAGGTTACATAGCCTTTCTGTTTTCGCTTTCTTGACGTGGGAACTGGTAATGAGGTGAGCTAAATTGGGATACGTCGAAAAAGTGCTGGGTATGGCTGAGCATCCTAAAGCCTGCCCCAGAAATTTTTTTAATGAAATTTAGAATAACCCGTTAATTTTGGCTTTCTATGTGTTCAAATTCAAAAGAAAATTGCGAAGTTTAAGGATGAACTCAAAATTAAATCAAATTCAAAATTGTTAAACCGTAGAAAAGCTGAATAATATATAAAATTGAGGCAAATTTTACTGACCATATCGTCAAATGTCAAAGTTTTCTGCTGGGTTTCAATAGCATCAGCAACTTTTGAGGCCTCAAGCCACCAAGTATCTTTACCAAAGCTGTGGATGTCATGCGCATGACTATCGTTCTTAACAAATTCATAGTCAAGGTTGTCATTAGCCAACTCCATTTCATGCATAACACGTAATTGCTCCGAGTTGTAGAAAAATGAAACATTAGGTATCGTACTGGTCGGTATGGGTCGCAAGGGTGATCTGTAACCTGAGGCAATCAGAACACCAGTCTCAAAGTGATGACTTATACATCAAAGGAAATGCGAACACCCAAAAAAAAAAAAAAAAAAAGGAGAGAGAGAAAGAACGCAGGACCTCGGCAATCTGGATCATAACATTTCTGATAAAAAACTGCACTTCTGAGATCTACTACATACATAACTGAACAAGAAAAGGAAAAAATATGAGGGCATGAACATGTCTCTCTGTACAAAGTAATAATGAAAATTTCATAAATAAAGCAACCTAAGATTTGGTAAAAAAATCAATTTCCATGTATTAGCTTCTACATAATTTAGCATTCATGTCCTAAGGGATATATAAATGAGTTAACTATAATAGGATTTAATTTTTATTTTAAAAATTATTGATTATCTCTTAATAATAATTATCACATAATCATATTCATTTTTTATATATTTTCCGTAAAATTAAGTAATATTAAAATTTTTAAATTTGAATACAATATCGTTTTAAAAGTTTTTAATAGAAAGAAAATTTTTAAAAATGTTGGAGATGGCGAAATTTAAACAAATTGATAAACTAAGTCCCTAAGTAAAATTTTTAATTAACGTAATTAACCTAACTAAATTTGAGACCACTAATTTCAACACTCATGGAACAAGATGGAAGATTCTGTACCGTTATTGCTCTTATGCTCTCTTCCAATTCTTTCACAATATCTGTTTTTTGACATGCTGTAGACCATCAAGCTATACTCCGAGAACCAATACCAGCTTCGAACTTTCCCTGAATATTGCATCAAAAGGCCGAGTAAATATCGAAATACATATTGCATGAAGGAAAGATCTCTAGTAGCTAAACATCATTTGCAGCGGTGTTAGAAGTACTAGTACCAAGGACTGCCTTTTGAATTGTACAATCATTTTTCTCAATTTAACCAAGGAATAATTTTACATTTCTTCATTTTGATTCTTAAATTATCATACCCCTGTTTACTATCAGCTCATCTTGCATCAAATGTCTTAACCTATCCACTCTGTTCTCTTTTCAGTCAAATAACTAGAGGAGAATATGTACAACTGAGAATAACAGAAAAACCTCAATGAAATCAAATGAGATTCGTTTGAAACAGTTAAAGTTAGATCTGACACCCTAATTCCAAAACCTAAACTCAATTTCAGAAAAAGAATTTATCAAGTTAAAAGCTTTTATCCTGCTCAATTAAACATAAATATTAAAACTCAAGCTCCAATTTAAACTCGTCAAACTTAGTTTAATTTATTAATTTCGAGTCCAACTCAAGATTCAAGTTAATGTTAAGATTGTCAAATTTAAGCATAAGCTCAATTCAACCAGAATAGGATTTAAATTCAATCCAACAACATTTAATCAATTGGCTCTAATTTCTCATATATGAAAGCAGCTTAAATCGAATGACATATTAAACTCTGGATGAATTGAAAATGGAATCACCTGATACACTTCCAACAGATGCAATGGATTCTATGAAGTTGTCCAACGCGGGAAATGGTGACTTCCCTATCTTGTATGCTATTGAAGCATCACTTGCGCAACTATTAAGTGATGAATCTTGGGTACGGCATCTGAAATTATTATTTACCTACATTCATATTCCCATTGAAAAAGTAATCAAATTTCACACCGAGCCTCTTCCTTCCATACAAACACAGTATATCTTTACCTGACAATACACCATCAGCTAATCTTGAATTCATAAAGGATGAAGCATTTTGAAGCATAATTCATAAGATTTCTCATGGAGAGATTAAAACCTACCTCCGTGTCAAACTGAATGGTCCTCACACAATCTAAGTCCATTCTGCAGACAAGAAGCTTCTCACAATCAGTATCCATGTTGCAGATCAAGGACGCCATGAACATGTCTTCTTCACACTATTTTTGAACGAGGACTGTCAGTGTTGCACAATGAGGATAAAAGCATTGTATTACTTGCTAAAGTTTCACAAACCCATCAATTCCGTTGTTTTGTACAAGTACCATGGTTCAACTACAAGTTGGGGTGGCACCGTTTATCTTATCACCATACATACAAACAAGCAAAATAAGGGGGGAAAAAATTATGTGGCCAATAACCTAATGAAATAATCCCAGCTACTGGGGAGAAGTACTTAAGAATATGTATAACTGAACAGGAAATCAGTTACAATTAAGGCTCAATTAAAACTTGAACTATTTAATGCCAGCCACTGTAGTAGCTTACCATGCTCTTACATTTAAAGCGCCTGGTAGGAAGGAGGACAGAAGTCTTTCCGGCCTTTGATGAAAGGGCTAAGCGGAAGCAACGATTTCTAGAATAAACCGCATTGTCTATGAAAAGTTGGCCTGAAGATTCCAAAGAGCTCGAATCTTTTGCTGCGAACAACTTCTCAAACCTACCCTCTCTTCCAGTTAAAATCCGAGAACATATCTGGGAATGCATCATTGCATAAACTACTAAGTGAAGTAGATTCTAATCATTAAGCTCACCAATCATGGGAAATTCTCAAGTCATTTCCAATTTTCAACTTGGAATCAGCTGGAAAAATTACAACTAGAACCGAGTGGTAAATATCTTATTGACTAAGACAGTTAAATCAGTTATCATTTTTGGTCACTAAGAGTACCTCGGAAACAAATGCACCTGCATGTGAGTTGTCCTTAAAAGCAGTCTTAGGCAGTCGAATGATCAGGTGACGTGAGAACTTTTCTGGACATTTACATTGGGAGATAATAATCAGCGAGAAATCAACAAAGGAAAACCACGATGCATCTCATGTTTGTGCAGAAAACCATGGGAATTCTGGGGAGCGTAAATGGGATATTAAATCCACGTACCCAGAAAAGGGAACCTAGGAAAGGACAATATCCATCTGATAGATGTCATACCTTCCGTAGATGAATCGAGTTCCACTACCCAATCCTGATTTCCTAGTATAGAATACTTTTCATGCAATGCTTCTAGAACAACTGAAATCAAGAGATCAACCATTTCATCTCCATCTTTTCCGACATCCTCTTTCTTGCTGAACTCCAAATCGAAATACAGATGGCATGGTAAACCCTGAAGACAACACATCAAACTGGAAGAAATCAGTACATTACCTTTTCACTACAAAGTCAAGAACCTCATGTCAAAAATTTTAAATTTGCTCTCAGAGAAACTAAATCTTGGAAAGTGTAGCCAATGCGAATACAAAAACGTAGTTTCAAGGATTTTATATGTGCATTAAATAATCCTGCATGAGTGCAGTTTCTATGTTGCTGGTAATGAAGAGCCAGAGTTCATCACCTCCTGAATCACTTCATAATGATGGCGATACTTAGAATCCATATTTTTGTACCTGAAATTTAGAAAATTAGTACGATTAGAGACCATTAAAAGATAATTTAATTTATTGAATAATAACAAAAGAAAATGAAAGGAGACAACCTCATCCAGAATTCCTTGTACGTAGAAACAAGGAACCTTCTTGTGCCGTTGTGGTGGTCTTGATAACTGAATACACGTAACTGCTCATGTTCTTTGGCAAAATTCATTGCTTCATGTTGTCGTGGGAATGTAGCCCAAACTTCCTTCCTGAGAAAATCAAATTCATAGATAATCGAGTCCAAGTACCATAGAGATCAAAATAGTTGAAGGATTCCTAAAAGCATCTGTTTCATACAATTGAACTAAAAAAGAAGATGGTTCTAGAATTAGAAAAGCACCTTGAGTTTGACCGTTGTTCATTCGCAAGATCGATACGTATTTCACGCAGCAACCGCAACAAACTGATTGGCCTCTTTGGAGGCACACCGTGTGGAGAACCATAAAAGACCACTGGAGATATCTTCCTTCCATAGCCAGTTCTATTTACTATGTCCGATGCTGAACCAAGCTGTAACAGTAATGACAGCATATTCATTATAGAAGGTGATAAAACCTTACATTACAAATTGAGATCTGATTTGAACGAATGCATATCAATATAAGTAATGTTTTAAATCATAAAGAAAATAAGTTAATAGGTTAATAAAAGAAGAATCACAGATACGAACTTTTTCTGACGAAGAAGGTCCATCTGGTGTATTCAACATTTGTTGCCTCTCTGATCCTGGAGATGGAGTGTTTGAAGATTCTAATACTTTGATTTTCTCATTCCTTTGCTCTAATTTGTTTTTGCTTCTCTTTCTCTCTCTCAGAGCAGATTCTAATCAAAAATTACGAGTCAAAAATTGCATAAAACTGCTAATCGAACAACGCATATAACTAGACATAGATTAAAGGACGGAAACAGCGTAAAGATCTAGTAATGTAGAGTAAATTAAACAATCAAATGAAGCAAGCACATAAAGAGATAGATCAAGCAAAATTTTCAGCTATCATATTAAGCTCCATAAGTTGAGAGTCAACAAAGAATCTATCAACAGATTTATCATTAATATTTAAAAATGAAATGCAACATTACCAAGTCACTATGATATGACTACATAAATCACAAGTGAAACGATGCAAAATAACGGAAATGAATTAAAGTTCATGTCCTTTCTCCTTCTGTAACATTCTTTCCTTTCCCTCCCTCTGTTTTCTCGCCTCGCAAACACGTATGTTAGGAATCGAGATCACTCTTTTTCTTTCACTTTACTCAGGTTTCTCGCTGCCAAACAAGTGCATTAAGAATCGAGAAACTTACCAGGAGGAGAGATCCCGCACTTGAAGCATTCGAACAACCGATCGACGTCGTCCTTCGCGTTTGATGACATTCTCTCTGGAATTCGAACTTATCCGGTTTATCAAATTGGCGTGTGTTTGGGTACTTCTTTTCCTTTTTTCCTTCTAGACTCTGGACCTGAACAAGCGGGAATTCAATTTATGAAAGGCTAGTGGCAGTTTTATATGAAAAATAGAATCCCCCGAATTCAACTTCAAGTCCTCCAATTTCAAATATTTTGCTACTTGAGTCTCATTTTTTTAATAATTTTTTTATAACCACATAATATTCAAGTATTTCAATTTATAAGGGTGTGTTTGGATACTCACCAATCAGTTGTTTTTTCAGCTGATTGGTGGTTGTTAACTGTTTAACTTTTCAAACAGTTAACAATAACGTTTGGTGAGTAGCTTTTTAACAAGCTTATTGAACCTAATAAGCTGAAAACGAAAACGCTCATAGGTAGCAGCGTTTTCGTCAATCAGCTGAAATGAATAGACCTAAAATCCAACCATACCCTTTATTAAGTTGAGACATGCATATAGATTTGTTTAATGTATTATTTGAGTTTAATTGATCATGCTTTAAAATGAATTATTTAATATTTATAAATTTATTTTTTTATCTTTTTTAATAATATTTAATTATTTAATAGTTATTTGGTGTATTCTAATTATCTTAAATTATTATATATAAAAATAATAATGTTTTTATAATATAATATTTTAATATATTTATATTACAATTTTATATAATTTTTAAATAATATTCACAAATTAATTCTATTACTCATTTTACATTAAGACATCCACAAATTAATTCTATTACTCATTTTACATTAGGACATCAAATAATTTTAAATTAAGTAGTAAACATCAATATTATGATGATAAAATAGTAGTTATATATTTATTTTGATGAAATAGTCTAATTCAAATTAGCAAAATTAATTAAATAATAAATATCAATATTATTTATAATCACGATAATGATGATGATGATGATTATTATTATTAAATGTTCTTTATTTTTATTAAATTGAATTATTATTATTATTATATAAATATAATTTTTGTAAAATTAAATATTTAAAATTTAAATTCCTATAAAAATATTTAACGAAATACTAAGATATATAATATTCATACTCTTATATATTTTTTTAAAGTCATGTCTTTATAAGTCATTTTATACATAAACAGTTAATACTAAACATCTAATTTTACCAAACATCTTTAACAAACAGCTAATGCAATCTACTGGCCAAAACAGCTGAGAGAATCATCTACCAACTAACAGCTAATGCAATCAGTTGTTTGTCAAATAGGGTCTAAGACAAGTTTAGGTTATCTAATCATTGTCAAGAATGTTTGGAAAAAATAAATTAAAGCGTCGTCATTTTAAAAAGAATATTTTAATCATTTCAACCCGAATTTCTGGTCTACAAGATGTCTAGATATTGAAAAAACAGTCATTGAATGTAAATGTCTGACCACCATATCACTTTAAAATTTAAATTTGTTCTTCGAATTCCAAAGTTCATGGACGATCTCCTTTCCTCCTGATGTCAGATTTATTGGCAGGTCTCAAGAAAATCGTATGAGAAGCTGAGAAGGCCTGATGGTTTGTAAGGTTTAGTTGCTATAACTCCACAATGTATAATTTGATGAACTAAAATTTGTAATGCCCACTCGGAGAGAACGAAAGGAATTTGTTAAATCCCAAATTAAGACAGAGAAGCTTCCATCATATAATCCTGTAATTGTTGGAATTTTTTTTTATTTTCTTAGATTACCACTTGTTACATGGAAGAGAAAATTAAACATTTTAATTATTAATATCCATTTTTCTATTATATTTAACGTGAATAAATTGACATTTTTTAAACCTGTTTAAGTTTAAATAATATCTTTTTTAAAAATAGTAATTAAAAATAATATTATTTATCAATACATGGAATACTAAAATTAAGTTATTATTTTTAATTTTTTATATTATTAATATTATATATAATTAAATACAATTATTGCATAATTATAATGTCACACCGGTTCAATCGGTGGTTGAACCTGTCGAACCGGTCAAACCAATGACTAATAAAGCTTTCGATTCGATGGCCGGTCCGGGTTTTAAAATATCGCTCTTTACAAACCTAAGAGATACCAACACCGAATACATGTCGATGATGATCTGTTTCCTCTTAATTATCTCATCAAACAGTTATTGTCCTACACGCCAAAACAATAGAGTAGACCTCTCTTTTTTCCTCTTCTGTTCTGATTTTTTACAACAACACACTCTATATCAAAAAAAGGTAAAACTTATTTATCTGATCATAAATTAACTTCTCTAATAATCTACCAAAATTTACCACCTATGAGTCAATCAAATAACTCTTTATTTAGTGGGCTACCACTTGTAAGTAAAACAAAGCCTATCTTTACAAAACTTACATAGCGAATATTTGAGATTTGGGGAGATAATTAACACAATAAAGGTAGACGATCGGTAGCTTCTCTTTCCAAATATTTGGCATTCAATCACAAACATTAGCAAAGTTTGTGTTTTATGTAAAATGAAAGTTGAGGATAGGGATGTCTCTTTTTTCTCTTTCTCTGCAGTTTCTCTAAAACAGTCTGGAGTAAGACTTTTTACGTGTTGCTTTATTATTCTTAATTTTGAGAACAATCTCTTAATTGGGCCATTAAGAACCCTAAATATGAAATGCTTAATGCCATTTTTGTTAACGCTGCCTTACTACTTCTATCTACCTTCTTTGGTAGGAGTGCAACTCTCGTATATATGCAAATCATAAAAAGGAAAAACATCAAGGCAGCTGACAAAATAATTAAGTGGATTAGAGTAGCCTTAAGTGCCGACAATCTTCTGTACTCTCTCTCCCTGACATGAAACTTGGGTGAAATTCAATGGCGGAGCTAAGGACGGAGATATTAGAGGCTCAAATAAAATATAAATTTCATAAAAATTTATATATCAAAATTAAATAAAAAATAAGGTTTTATTAAGAATATAAAATAGCTAAAA
>JANZLX010000007.1:26566007-26581867 GCA_025531955.1 Erythroxylum orinocense | reverse complement strand
TGAATACCATCATGTATATATAATTAGAGGTATTGAAGTGTTAAAACAGGAACTACTTCAAATTTGTTGTTAATAACTAATTGAAATAATTTTCTCTAACTATGTATTTGTTTCGTTTCTATTGCATAAATTTTAGCGACTAATTTGAATTATTTTTGCAATTAATTTTGGTTACTGGCAGGTATACATTAGGAATTATCCAAATTATTTTTGCAACTAAGTTTTGGTGGCTAACACACACACTCTAGTAGTCAATAACTAATTTTTTGTTGCTAAATTATAGTAAATATAATACAATTTCTAATGATATTAAAACTATCGCAACAAATTATTTGGTTGCTAAAGATAAATTTTAGCAATAGTATCATATCGTCACAACATGAGTACTAAAAGAAATTTGATATACCATTTGTTGCAATAAAATAAAAATAACTACAACCAATGACTTGGTTGCTATAAGATTATTTTTTATCAACAAAAATAATTTAGTCACAGTATGAATAGCTATAGTAACCATTGACTTGGTTGCAATAAGATTATTTTTTAGCAACAAAAATAATTTGATCGCAGTATGTATAACTATAGCAACCATTCTAACATTACAGCGACCATAAAATTTTACATTAGCAAGTATAAAGTTGGTCACTAATAATTCTACTTTTAGTGATCAATTTTAAATAGTTATTAATAATGCATTTTTAACGATCAACGTAATAACCTGTCATTGAGCACTTTTAGTAACAACCCTATAGTGACCACCTGTGACCAATCCGATTTTAGTCGCTATAACTTTTAACAATTATTTTCTTACTTTTAGCAATCATTAATAATTGTTGATTAAACTAGTTTTTCTTATAGTGACGTAAGTAACTGACTGTGGTTGTTCACGCGCAAATGACCTGGACTTCAATAATTCTGCTTTCTGGAAAAGCTCTCGTTTCCGTAGTATAAATCCATAATTGACGAGAGATCAAAGTACAGACACTAAATTTGACTCATATACTAGACAAAAATATCATAAGTTTATTCAAATTAAAAATTTAAAGTGTTAGATTATATATAAACATTATTATTATTCTTTATTTTTATTATATACGGAAACTTATCAATAATTAAAATACTTTTCACAATTAAGAACAAATATTTAATAAGTGTACTCTATACCATTTTATTTTATACGGTTCCCATAGCTAACAATTTAGTTATTAAAAAAAACCACTGACGAAAGTTCTTATGGTCCAGGCAGGCATGCTTTTTATTTCCATTGTCCTTTTGCCCTTTCTGTCTTTTTAGTTTAAAGTCCTTTTATTTTTATGATCCTATTTTCCTTCTGTCTTTTTAGAAATGTTAATTGCCAGCTCATCTTATATTTTTTTAAAGTAAAAAAATGTTATTTTTGAAATAACGGTTGAATCATAGACTAGATCGCAGGGACGGATCTAGAAATTTTTTAAGTGATGCAAAATATTTAAAATACTCTTATATTACCAAAAAAGATACAAATATTTGTACATTTGATAAACAAAAATTGCATTATTGTTTTGAGCTTCTTACATATAACCTATTACAATTGTTCCCTATGAGTCCTCATATTTTGATATCACTTTAAAAGTTTCTTATTGTCAATACTATTGAAGATATCTTTCTCAATATATGTGATCAAACAATCATTCATCCAAGAATCTCCTATTCGATTGCGCAAGCAATTTTTTATTATTTTCATTGCAAAAAATACTATTTCTACCGATATAGTATTAATAGGCAAAATCAAAGCTAATCTCATAAGTAAAAATACCGAAGGATACACAACATCTTTTTTTGTTTCAACTAGTTTCTTGACAAGATTACTAATCTCATTTAATATTGAAATTGATCATCATATTGTATATGAACAATATAATTGTTAAGTTGATCACCAAGAGTAATAATATCTACTTTAAAGAAATCAGAAGGATAAAATTCAACAAGTTGAATCAATTTTTGCTTATCAAAAGCATAAGAAGAGTCATTTGGATTCAAAAATGCCACACAAATAAGTAGCTTGGCATTTACCTCATTGAAGCGATTGTTAAGCTCTTGAAGTTGCATATAAATCACAATATAAAAAATTCCACTTGATAATGATGCAAATGCGTCAATTTTTTATGCATTTTGCCTTGACCTTTCCAAATGTACAAAATTTTCATTCATATTTGGAATGACAATATCATGGTTCTCACAAAATGAAGACGTTTTACCAAATAAGTACCGCCACCTATCTTCCCTCATCATTTGTAATCGTTGTTTGGAAAAATTAATCAAAGAAATTGCAGTAATAATGTCTTAATCCTTCCTTTTCAATGCTTGAGATAATTCATTTATGATGCACAAGATCTTTTTCATCAAATGCAAGCTAAACACGAATTCATAAGATTGGATATAATCAAGCAAAGCATATGCTTCACCTTTTTACTTTAAAATTGTGCCTTCTTCTATAATGATCTCTAGAATATCAAATATAAAGTCAAACATCACCATTAAGCTTGATAATGATCCATAATGTGTGCCCCAACGTGTGTCACCTGGTCTTTAAAGAGAAATTTCTTGATATAAACCTTTACCACTTGAAAGTTCACCATTTTTCAGCCCTTCAACAATCTTACTAAATTGCTTCTCACGAAGATCTTTTTTTTTTCACAAGAACCTCCAACTACATTTGATAAGCTCGAGACTGTGTTAAACATCAAAGCAACATGTACAAGATTCTTAGCCACCGCTACAAGTTCTAATTGCAATTGTTGAGAGAAACAATGAACATAGCAAGATGAATTATTTTCTTTTAAAATCAAAATCTTCAAACCATTAATTGCTCCTTACATATTGCTAGCTCCATCGTAGCCTTGCCCAGGTAGAGATGATATACTCAATATATGCTTTGAAAACAATTCATTTATTGCAAACTTTAGTGATAAAGAGGTGGTATCACTAACATGAATAATACCAAAAAATCACTCAAGCACACATCTTTTAGCATTCACATAACGTAAAACAATAGTCAATTGTTCTTTGATTGAGATATCATGAGACTCATCAATAAGGATAGAAAATAAACCACCTTGAAGATCATTAATAATGGCATTGGAGGTTTCAATTGCAGCAGCTTTAACAATATCCTTTTGTGTGTCAGGATCATTGACTTTGAGATTTTCGCGGGCATTGTTTAAAACAACATTGTTGATAGCTTTATGATAGTCAACCAAGAATTGTAAAAGTTAAAAAAAATTTACCATTATTACTAGAAGTCTTTGATTCATCACAACCACGAAAGAACAATCCTTGACGTAAAAGGAATCGAACACAATCCACTGATACAGTGAGTTGGGCAAAATAGTCCTTTCGAGCTTGGTTGGATTGATTAGCATAAGCAACTTGAATATGTTGTTTATGATTCATCAAATCTTGACATTTCTTCCAAACTATATTGTGAGAGCTATTAGGACCTCCTATATGGATATGAAATCTGTCTTTTTTCTTCCAATTGTTAAATCCATCAATAACAAAAGTATCACCACTTGCTTGACTTCTAATATCCAGCCTAAAAAGATAGCAACATAAGCAAAAAGCTGCATCTTTTTTAACATTATACTCTAACCAATTGGCATATTATTTAAACCAAGATGGAACAAATCTACGATAAATATTTCTAAGTTTTCTTTGTGGAAAATCATAATCAAAAGTTTGACATGGACCCTTTTGCAAATAAGCTCTTCGTATTCTATCACAGTCATTAGGATGATAATCTGAATTTTTTTCCACAATTTTGGATCTGACTGAAGATCAATTAACTTACTATTTAAGGGCATAATTTATGGCAAATGTTGGTAATTACTTGTTACTTTGATAGGCATAACTCAAAGACTGCACTTGGAGAAGATGAAAGCTTTGGGTGTGATCCTCGTGGAGTTAGGTGAAGAAAAAACCAAAAAGACAAAATAGTCTGCTGAAGAATCCAAAAGGGTTTTAAAAAATCTCAATAAAAAAGTCAATTAAACATGTAGTTTTTATCTCTTTATGTGTAGGCCTTCATTTAACGTCCGTTAATACAAATTAATGTAATAATGATAAGTGAATATCGTTCCCACGAAAAATTTTAAGGTAAAGAGTTTATGAGTTCAGAACTAAAATAAAGTAACGAAGGGGGGTTTTGTAATTCATGTTAAATTAAAAATTTAGAAATAACAAAAACCTGAAATTAACAAAAGTAATTGGATCTGAAAATTTAATAGAAAAACCTTAGTTTCAGGTTAAGATAGATCCTTGACATAAAATTTAGTTCACCAAAAAACATTCACTGGAGGTTGTTTTCTCTTAAGTGTAAATGAATAGAAACATATTTTCTAAGCATTCTTATTAATCAACAACTTAGATACGATCGTAGGTTCAATTGAATAATAGCTTTAAGAACTAAGAAATGAATGAACAAGATAACACATGTACGACATGCATTTAATCAAGATGGGTATCTTTTTATAATTCCCTACTCTAATATAAAAAAGGTAATACTAATTGCTACTTATGATTAACAAAACTAAACGGCATATTTCATTAATCTAGCTATTAAATGAATCAATTCCCAGTTGCGCACCTAGAAATTAATCAATTCAATTAGAAAAAGTAATTCGGAAGACACTCAATGCTTATCAACAAAACAAACTTTGTTGAAACATCTCACACATAATAGATGATAACATGGTTCCCCTCAACCAAGAAAAGGGATTTAGCTACTAATAATGAAAGTAAAAATCAAAGAAATGACAAAACACGTAGTCCCTATCCCTAGTCTTTCCCTGAAGAGTACGAAAATCCTTAGAAGAAAAGTGCAGAAACGTAATCTGAACTGAAGGAAAGGAAAACATACTGCAGAAATTCTAAAATTATGCTAATCTAAAGGCTAACGTGAACAGTAACGTGTTTCCTCATTTTATCCCTTTTCGATCCCTTCTTTCTCTATCATCTTTAGCGGATCACACCTCCCACGTATTCAGGTTACAAATCTCTAGCAATCTGATCTTCTAAGATTATGAAAATCTCAATCGAATCAGATTTGAATTTGAAAACAGATCTGCAGATATTTTCCATCCTTGCACGTGCCCATGCTTAGTCACTGAATTTGTTGCCAATCTGGAATTTTCAAGTTTTCGTTGTTTCCTTTGCTTCTTTTTGACTCAATTTCATCTCTTCAGTATTCAAAATTATCTGAGAACATTTAAGAGACAAGTCCATTAATTTTGAATAATAATTTCAACAATGAGAGAGATTTATATACTAAATGAATGCAAAATGACAACTTAATAATAATAATAATATTTTTATATGAAATTTTTTACTTGTCCCCACTGCCCCTAATGTGCATCCGTCCCTACTAGACCGGATCGGCCCAACCTCAACCTATAACCTGATCAAGCTACCACTTTTAATCTGTGACTTAGTCAAATCAAGCTAGGTCGAAAGACATGATTTGATATGACAGACATATGTATAATATCTTATTTTCTTATAATAGAGGTAATTCAACAGGATGATGGAATTTGTATTTCCCAAAAAACGCATGTGAATGATATTTTGAAAAAAATTTAAGATGGAGGATTCAAATCCAGCTCTCCCCTTAGTTGAAGAGAAATTGCAACAAATAAAAGAACACAAAGGGAGACCTATAAATTCAACTTACCACAAGAGTTTAATTGGAAGTCTGAGGTATTTAACTACAATCATATTAGATATAGTTTTTGGAGTTGGATTAGTTATCAGATTTAGGGAGAAGCCCCGTACTTGTCATTTACAAGGAGCAAAGAGAATTTTTTGATATATCAAAGATACTTTGAATAAAGAAATTTTTTATGCAAATGTCAATTATGTAAATCTTGCAGGTTACACAATATAGTGATTGTGTTAGAGATATAGAAATAAGAAAAAGCATATCAGGGTATTTTTTTCATCTTGGCACTGAGACAAATCTTGGTCTTCCGATAAATAGGCAGTATGGCTAAGAAGAACGCTTGAAGTACTACATCAAAAGCAAGATGCTCCAATAGAATCATTATATGATAATAAGTCCACAATAAAGAGAAAGACCTTACTCGTGTCCCGGTAAGTAGTTTCCGTAAAAATGACGGTAGATTCGAGCTCATTTCGACTTTGAAAAGCTCATTTGAAATTACAAAGACCGAAATTAGGTATTTTTTGCATTTATTTGCTTCTTGCCCTTTCACATTTGCTCCGAGATACGTAACTAAGGTACCGTTACGTATTGCAAGTGGTATCAAAGCGGTGACGTGATCGAGTGGTTAAAAACAAAGACTTTTCGGTTTTTCTCCATAAGATTTTTGAAGATTTAACTTCTATTTCTCAATTTTTTCTTTATTTTTATTGCATGAAAGCAATATACATGCGTTTAGTCTTGAGAAACGGGGAGAAAACGAGCCCGAGAGAGAAAAATAGACCCGAAACTCCCCAAAAATCGCATCTTTTCGGCGACAGCGCGCTACGACGACTAACGTCTACAATGTTTTTATAAAAAAAAAACACACAAAACTTTCAGATTTTCCGTAAGGGTACTCTGAGGTGTTTTGGGTCAGTTTCTAAATCTAAAAAATTCATAAAGTAATTTTTTCCATTTTTCTAAATTTATTACATTAGTAATATGTTAAAGTTTAACTCTGGAAAAATGAATTAAGACATTCTGAATCCGATTTTAAGTAAATTTTCATGCTTCAGACATCACATAAGAAAGATACTTCAAGTTTTAATGTCTTGAATCTCATATTCAATGTTCAGGATTACATAATAGTCGCTTGGAAAAGGAAATAAGACATCCTAAAGTCATAAAGAACATACAAAACCTTACAATATTAGATTCAACTATCACAACAATAACCATAAAGAACAAGGTTATCCACTTTGTGAAAAGTCTTCCTTTTACATTTTACAAAAGATTGCTTGTGACTAACATTTTATTTATAAAAGAGTAACCTTATTAATATTAGATTATACTATGTAAATTTTATTCTAAATTTAATCATACTTAATATCAATATTAAGTAAACTCTTCAATAAACAAACTTACCACGCAATACTTAAAAAGGATTTTAGTTGAATGTAAAGAGAGAATGAAATAAATTTAAATAAGATCATATATAATAAGAAATATTATATATCAACTTCAAAATTTTTAGTATAACGAATTATAAATAATATTTTAATTTAAAAAAAACAAAAACCAAGATATTGAAATTCATTAAATATTGACGAAAGTTCTGGGCTAGGGCCGCCTTTCTGTCCTTTCAATTTAAAGTCCTTTTATTTCATCATCCTATTCGCCCTTTAGTCTTTTCAATTTAAAGCCATTCTGATTCACGTGTCCTTAAATAGTAATATAATTTTGCAATATAAAAAGTTGACCTCCAACTTTTAGACTTGGAGTCTCCGGCGGCTACGTTTACGGTTGAATTTGCTTACGTCAACTCCTTGTCGCTTCGCCTTGCCAACCTCAAATCTTTATTTTTCTTTGAATTATTTATTTATTAAAGTCATTTAACTAAAGTATCTAATTGATAAATTATTATATATAGGGATGACAGTAAATTTTCAACCCAATTAATATCTACACAATCCGACATAAAAAAATGAATATGGAAGTTGAAAAAAAGATTTTAAATAGATTTTAAATAGATGTGAATATGAGTTTGGATATGGGTCTAGTGATAACTCGAACCGATAGATACCTATACCATACCCTTTTTTATTAACTCTATTATATATTTTTTGAATATTTATGGTTAAATATAATAAAAATATTAATATTTTTTGAAAAGAAATAATTTTAAAATCTCCACTTTACTCCTCAGGTCCTACCTTTTTCATCATATTTTATTTTCTTATAGGATGATAATATAACAAATGATATGAAAATGGAGTTTTGAATGTTGTGGAGTTCACGGAAAGATAATTTGAAGTTTTGAATATTTAAGCCTTTGTTCCAGTTCTTGATTGTGAAAATATATGTTGCCTTTGCACTACACATTATGATTTTTATTATTCCAATTTTATGATTTTTTAAGACATACAAATAAAAAATTTGCCTTATTATTATTAAAGTAATTTTGATTTAGAGCGTTCACATAAAAATCGATTAATTTATAAAAATTGATCAATTAATTAATAAATTTATTAATTTTTATAACAAGAATTAAAGTAAATCAAATTTAAAAGTTGACCGATTCAAGATTTTTACGGTTGAACCATCCAAATCAATTTTATTTTTTAAATATAAACATTTAATTAGTTTATAAAAATTATTCAGTTTACAAAATTTATGCAATTAATAAATAAATTAATTAATTTTTAGCAACAAATTTATTAAAGTAAATCGAATTGAAAAATTAATTAGTTTAAAATTTTTACGATTAAACTATTTAAATTGGTTCGATTTTTTAATGATATGTTCATTTAATTTTTACTTTTCATCAGGAAAGCATCACACATTTAATAATATGGACTGTTTTGTTATAGAACATTTGTAATATATGTATAAAATGAAGTCAAATAGTAGTTAAATTAAGAATTGTTTTATTATTAAATGTTTATTAAAATAAACTTATTATTAGTAAGAATGGCAAAAACATGCATGAAATTTTGATACGAATTCCTTGTTTTGTATGGTTAAAGTGGCCACATCCAATTGTCTTTGTTTTTTAGTTTAAAAGCAGTTCAAAACTCGATCCGAGAGTCCGAGTTGAGAATTTATAAAAAATTCAAAACATTATTTTTAAAGAGGGCATTTTTTTTCAGTTTCAACTAGTTTAATTGAATAAGTATAAACTTTAAATTTACCCTTAATTTGAAATTTAAAATAAAAATTTTAAGTTAAGTCACATCTAAATCATTATTATGGTAAATTTTAAAATAAGATAATTCAACAAAAACAAATTGTATACTTCATCCACTTATTCTGTGCATTGTAATTGAATACACATTTGCCCACAAAATTAATTGAACCGTATTCTCTTAATTTGCACTACAATATTTGACATAAGCAAAAGTAAGCCGAAGATCAAAGGTTTGGGTAACAACTCTTCTTTTATTGATCGACTGACCATTTTATTTAATTGTCTCGACCAAATTAAAATTAACAAATTACACAAGCATTTGGATTTTCCTCGATAACTCTGCCATAGTAATTAGGGTAGTAGTAAGAATAATTAGGGTAGTAGTAAGAATAAGCAAGTTGAGAACTACAATAGTTCTTGTAGGCCTTAAGAAGCTCGGTCTCATAATAATCCTTCTCTTTAGGTGTTTTGGCTTTATCGTCTTTCGTCTTTTCATCGTCTTTTGCTGGTCCAACAGAGAGAATCTCTAAGCAACAAAACTTTCTGAACTTTTTGGCCACGTACACAGGATCTATTTCTCCAATCACCGTCAACTTGCTGGCGTTCATTTCCACAGAGATCGACTCAACCCCTTCACAAGCCACTCAAACTTGTCAGATTCCGATACTTTGAACTAGAATAACAGTTCAATTTGAATCGTACATTTTAACCTTTTACTTGTGAGGAAAATGAGTTTAAGATTGGATATACCTGAAGCTGAAAGGCTAGAGACTGCCTTCATCACCTTTTTCTTATCACTTTCATCGTGGAGTTGCAACTTCAATACTATTTTCTGCCCATAGAACAAGATCAAGAAGATCAAGGAGTGTTATAATTATGTCCATGAGAAATACAGTAATGAAGAAAAAAAGAAAATGAAAAAACGTGTGTACAACTCTGACCTTCATTTCCCTGAACACCAAAGAGGTTTAAGCTATGGTTATTGAGGTAAAGAGTAGAGAGTAGAGGACGATGGTTGGAACTGGGAACCGAACTTGGCTTCAAGGTTCCTCGTGATAGCTTTTATATTGACGAGCAAAGAGCAAGTCAAGCAGAAGTCAAGCGTAAGTGACAAACAATGAACAATCGAGGAAAGGCCACGTAAGCAATTGTGATTGTTCACGCGCAAATGACCCGGACTTCAATAATTCTACTTTGTGGAAGAGCTCTCGTTTACGTAATATAAATCTATAATTGACGAGAGATTAAAGTGCAGACACTAAATTAAGAAACCACTGGCGAAAGTTCTTATGGTCCAGGCAGGCATGCGGCATGCCTTTTATTTCCATTGTCCTTTTGCCCTTTCTGTCTTTTCAATTTAAAGTCCTTTTATTTTTATGATCCTATTTTCCTTCTGTCTTTTTTAGAAATGTTAGTGGCCAGCTCTTCTTATATTTTTTTTGAAATAATGGTTGAACCATGGGCTAAACTGTAGGGATAGATTTAGAAATTTTTTTGAGTAGGACAAAATATTTAAAGTATTATTATATTACTGAAAATAGATACAAATATTTATACATTTGATAAACAAAAAATTGCATTATTGTTTTGAGATTCTTACATATAAGTATATAACCTATTACAATGGTACCCTACAAGTCTTCGTATTTTGATATCGTTGTAAAATTTTCTCATTGTCAATATTATTGAAGATATCTTTCTCAATATATATGATCAAATAGTCATTCATCCAAAAATCTCTCATCCGATTGCTCAAGTGATTTTTCACTATATTCATTGCAGAAAATACCCTTTCCACCGATATAGTAATAATAGACAAAATCAAAGCTAATCTCACAAAGAAAAATATCAAAGGGTATACAACATCTTTTTTGTTTCAACTAGCTTTTTGGTAAGATCACTAATCCCATTTAATATTGAAAATTGATCATTATATTGCATATGAACAATATAATTGTCAAGTTGATCACCATGAGTAATAAGTTCTACTTTAGAGAAATCAGAAGGATAAAATTCAATAAGTTGAATCAATTTTTGCTTATCAAAAGCATTAAAAGAGTCATTTGGATTCAAGCATGTCACACAAATAATCAACTTGGTATTTACCTCATTGAAGCGATTATTAAGTTCTTGAAGTTGCATATCAATCACAGTGTAAAAAATTCCACATGATAATGATGCAAATTCGTCATTTTTTGTGCATTTTGCCATGACCTTCCCCGATGTACAAAATTTTCATCTATATTTGGAATGACAATATCATGGTTCTCATAAACTGAAGATGTTTCACGAAATAAGGGCTGCCACCCATTATCCCTCATTATTTGTAATCGTTGTTTGGAAACTTTAATAAAAGAAATTGCATTGATAATGTCTTGATCCTTTCTTTGCAATGCTTGAGATAATTCATTTATGTTGCTCAAGATTTTTTTTCATAAAATGCAAGATAAACACGAATTCATAAGATTGAATAGAATCAAGCAAAGCATATACTTCACCTTTTTTCTCTAAAGTTGTGCCTTCTTCTATAATGATCTTTAGAACATCAACTATGGAGTCAAACATCATGATTAAGCTTGATAATGATCCATAATGTGTGCCTCAACGTGTGTCACCTAGTCTTTGATAAGAAGTTTCTTAATGTAAACCTTTACCACTTAAAAGTTCACCATTTTCAGCCCTTCAACAATCTTACTAAATTGCTTCTTATGAAGAAGATCTTTTCTTTTACAAGAACCTCCAACTACACTTGATAAGCTTGAGACAATGTTAAACAACAAAGCAACATGTACATGATTTTTGGCTACCGCTACAAGTGCTAATTGCAATTGGTGAGAGAAACAATGAACATAGTGAGCTTAATTATTTTCTTTTAAAATCAAAGTCTTCAAACCATTAATTGCTTATTGCATATTGCTAGCTCCATTGTAGCCTTGCCCACGTAGAGATGATATACTCAATCCATGCTTTGAAAACAATTCATCTATTGCAAACGTTAGTGATAAAGAGGTGGTATCACTATCATAAATAATACTAATAAATCACTTAAGCACATATCCTTTTGCATTCACATAACATAAAATAATAGCTAATTGTTCTTTGATTGAGATATCACGAGACTCATCAATAAGGATATAAAATAACCCACCTTGAAGATCATTAATAATGGCATTGGAGGTTTCAATTGCAGTGGCTTTGACAATATCCTTTTGTATGACAAGAGCAATGATTTTGACATTTTCGCGGGCATTGTTTAAAACAACATTGTTGATAGCTTCATGATGGTTAACCAAGAATTGTAAAAGTTTTTTAAAAAATTACCATTATTACTAGAAGTCTCTGATTCATCACAACCACGAAAAGCCAATCCTTGATGTAAAAGGAATCAAACACAATCCACTGATGTAGTGAGTTGGGTAAAATAGTCCTTTCGAGCTTAATTGGATTGATTAGCATAAGCAACTTGAATATGTTATTTTTGATTCATCAAATCTTGACATTTCTTCCAAGCTATATTGTGAGAGCTATTAAGAAATCCTACATGAATATGAAATCTGTCTTTTTTCTTCCAATTGTTAAATCTATCAGTAACAAAAGTATCACCACTTGCTGGACTTCCAATATCCAGCCTAAAAAGATAGCAACATAAGCAAAAAGCTGCATCTTTTGTAACACTATACTCTAACTAATGGCGTATTCTTTAAACCAAGATGGAACAAATCTATGATAAATATTTCCAAGTTTTCTTTGTGGAAAATCATACTCAAAAGGTTGACACGAGCTCCTTTGCAAATAAGCTCTTCGTATTCTATCACAGTCATTAAAACAATATTCTGAACTTTTTTTTTTCGCAATCCTAGATTAGACTGAAGATCATCTAAATTAACTTCTAAATGAGGATGCGTTAAAGGTTTGGGGGCTAGAATCCTTATTTATAACAGGCCTTTTGAGAAATTTGTCTATAACTGATATCAAAGTTAAGTAGCATTTGCTAAACCATCACTGTTTTCAATTAATTATAAATTTCATATTTGATACTTCTACAACCCCCATTTTATTTATTTTCTTTAAGCACTCATTGTCTCATTGCCCATTCATCAGTTCAAAAAAATTGTTATTTGCTCTCTTTCCCTTTTGTCTCTAAATTGGTGAGAATTATTGAATTTCTCCCTTTGTGCTTTGAATTACTAATTTTCTTCTTTTCTTTCTTTTGATTATTTCACTAATTAGTAAAAGAAAATCTACAAATGCTACAATGACTCAATGAGTTTCACATATCCACATAAAAAGATATTATAAAAGTATCATATGGGGACAAATTGAATACAAAATAAAAATTGTCTATTTACAAAAAATAACTAATTAAAACTATTTGAATAACACTTTATACAGATGCAAAATATGAAATACACAAACAAAAAGTAAAATTTTTACATATATATATATAAAGAAAAAGCAATCAACTAAATATTGAAAAGAATAGAAGGGAATCAATTAACTTA
Organism: Erythroxylum orinocense; assembly: GCA_025531955.1. NCBI lineage: Eukaryota > Viridiplantae > Streptophyta > Magnoliopsida > Malpighiales > Erythroxylaceae > Erythroxylum > Erythroxylum orinocense. The sequence continues at coordinate 26,568,501 of JANZLX010000007.1, read as the reverse complement.
CTATTTAAATGCAGAATTTATGGCAAATATTGGTAATTAGTTGTTACTTTACTGAACATAACTCAAAGACTGCAACATGGAGAAGATGAAAGCTTTGAGTTTGGTCCTTGTGGAGTTAAGTGAAGAAGAAGCCAAAAAGACTAAAAGTAGTATGTTGAAGAAGCCAAAATGGTTTAAAAAAACTCAATAAAAAAGTCAATTAAGCATGTGATTTTTATCTCTCTATTTGTAGGCTTTTATTTAAAAAAGTCATGGGCCTAAATAATAGCAATCTTAATAAAAATGGATGGGCTTAGATTTCATTTTTATTTGATATCTTAATACATCTAAAATTTTTATTATTAATTTTTTTGTCACCAATTAAATTAATGGGGGCAAAAAAATTTTATGGGATCAAAACTTAAAATAATAATATTTTTATATAAACTTGTTTTGAGGCAGTGGGATTGCCCAATGTGCATCCATCCCGGGGTGTAGTTTTATGAAGGTGTGCGACTCTTCTGGGTTTTGGATTTCTAGCAATTGTAGTTTTAGTTGGTGGGGTCTAGTTTGGAAGTATTTCGTTGCGTTTTTACTGGGATGATTATCTTAGCTCTCAAAGTTTATTCTTGGTCCTGTACTATACTACTTTTGTGTGTAGAACATTGGAAGTAATGCCCTTACTCTAGTGGAGTCTTCTAGAATCTGTCTGTCTTGTCTCTTGGAACTGGTTCTTGCACTTATTTGGTGTTTTTGGAAGCTCTGTTTTGTGGTGTCTTGAAAGGCCTTGTTCATTGGAAGCAAGGTTGATTACCCTGGGGTCTTTTCGCTACACACAGTTAGATCAGGTAATTCTTTTGATTTCCTTTTTCCCTTTCCCATTTGGTTTCTTTGTTTTTTGATTATCTTGGGGTCTTTTCACTGTACACAGCTTCTTCTCTGTCACAATCGTGCTTGTGCATGATCGTGCAACTTCCTGATGTTTGCTCTCTGTCAAGATCGTGTACTACCTGATGATCATCATTCCAGCTTCACGAGGGTGGTGTGGCTAGTCGCAGGGGTAACTTAATTAGTCACCACCGTGAAAGCTGAGCATCAAGAAAAGAATATGCTCAAATCCTTGCATAATGTCATAAGTTGTATTGTGAACAACAACTTTCCTTGGTGGGTCATCAACCTACTCTCTTCCAAATGCCTTTGTCCTTTTTAATCTCTTTGGTTAGCTAACAGAATTAAAATCACTTACTAGCTTTCTGCTTTCTAGTTAAAAGGGATAGTACATCAACGGATATATGAATTTTCTAAGAAAAAGGCCCTACCATCATTAGAATGTTTGTGGATATTTGTATCTACTAATGTATTAGAATGTTTGAACTTGAAAACCTTGACGGAAAATATACATCCACTTGAGTATTAAGCTTAAAGTGAGGTATGGTGCTTGATATATATGTGACAGCTCTTTTATTTATATATTCATGATTGCATCTGCAATTGAAAATGGCTAAAATAGAATTATTGTAAAAGTAGCAGAGGGAGTGTATCACTAATCCACTTTGTTATGCACGTCATTTACTATATAATTCTAAAAACGTTTCAGATTGTGATTATTGACTACTATACCAGAAGGACAGGCTTAAGCACATAGCTACAACAAATTTATGATCCATTAAGGATATAGGTTTATTATTCTTTGTGCTAGAAGGAAAAAGGTGTATTGTTCTCTTAATACCTGTATTAGAAAACAACACAAAAACAGAAGTAGCTGCCTGAATTTACTTCTAACAGACCTTTCACTTTGGAGTTTGGAGATGGCAGTGATAACTCCTTAGAGGGAGTCCTTTGGAAAATTGAGACAATGCACTCTCGGGTTCACAAGCTTAAGAATCAACTTGACATGATAATGACGAAAGATGCTGCCAAATTTTCTTCCTTAGAGAATTTAAGCCTTCTTACAGCTTTGGATGCTATATGTTGGACCCTTGGTTGTAATTACCTTGAGTGAGCTAAATTTAGCTCAATGGTGAGAAGCGTGTTCTTAAAAACAACAAAACCTTGAGGTCTTGGGTTCGAGTCGTGGCCTCACCCTTGACCAAAGAGGACAATACTGACTAAGGTTGGGCTGCGAGGTGCTTGAGCTAGGAATTAGCTCAATGGTGAGAGGCGTGTTCTTAGAAACAACAAAACCTTGAGGTCTTGGGTTCGAGTCGTGGCCTCATCTTTGACCAAAGACGACAATACTAATTAAAGATGGGCTGCGAGGTGCTTGAGCTGGGGATCCAAGCCCACTCAAGGTAATTACAACCAGGGGTCCAACATGCACAGATGCCAAGGGTCCAGCTTATGACCTTTGATAAGCGCTTAATGGGAGGCACCCCATTCATATCCTTTCTTTTATGTGTTTTTAAGCAATTTTCTTTTATTTTTAGGTTTAATTCAGTTTAATTAGGAATTTAATTTGATATTTTCTATGCTGCAATTTTAATTTTGATTTTTTTCATTTTAATTTAAAAAAGAA
>JANZLX010000007.1:26550670-26565907 GCA_025531955.1 Erythroxylum orinocense | reverse complement strand
TTATAATATCTTAATTAATTTAATTTATTGTAATTAAATAATTAAATAATTAATTAGATTTTAATTTCATTTTAATTAATTAATTATATTTTAATTAATCATGTAATTAATTATATTTTAATTAACTAATTAGTTTTTTATTTTACTTTAATTAATTAATTATATTTTATATTGATTAATTATTTTAATTAATTAATTATATTTTGTAATTAATTTAATTAATTAATTAATTAGTTTTTATCTTAATTAATTAAAGTCATTAATTAATTATATTTTAATTATATTTAATTAAAAATATTTAATTAAAATTTTAGTATTGGTAGGAATCAAACCCATTCCTCCCATTTATGGAAGGTATGGAACATTACTTAAAAGTTGGGTATGAAAAAACTATTCAATCAATCATAATAACCAACCAACCATTGCCATTCATTTCATTCCCATTGATTTATTATCATATCTCTTAACCAAACACCCCCTCAATAATTCTGCTTTATGGAAGAGATCTCGGTTTTTTTCCTTTTTTTCAAGAGGTATCTTAAGAGGGTCTCAATTACAGAAAGACACTTTTAAGTCATTCATACTCAGACTAATTCCCACTCAAATCAAGTAGGTTCCTTGCAGGAGGTAAAATTCTGCTCCCAAGTTTAAACGGCTACATATATGAGGAAAGTTCGAACCCGCGACTTTACTTAAACTGAAAGAGTCTCTTACCAACTCACCTGCGCCTTGGAGTTGAAGAGATCTCGTTTTTGGTTACTATAATTGAGATAAAAGTAAACTTGCCAAATGTGAGTTATATAGACAAAAATATATACGTTTATTCAAATTAATATTTTGTATCAATAATTAAAATACTTCTCACAATTAATAACAAAACATTTAATAAGTAATAAATTTATATAGAGAAGTGTAATTTAAGAGAAGGTTTAATTTATATAGATAAATATTATATCTTCATTCAAAATTTTACAATATTAGATTTAACAAAACAACAATAACAACCTCAATGCATAATCACAAGAATTGGGAGAAAACATCTTAATTATTCGCAATCTTATTTTTATATTTTACAAGAAATTATTTCTGTAATTCGAACATATAACTTTTTAGTCAGCCTTACTAATATTAAATTATTGTGAGTAAATTTTGCGATTCTTAATACCAATGTTAAGTAAACTCTTCAATGAACTTATCACACAATATTTTTGGAGGATTTTAAGTAAATGTTAAGAGAAATTGAATTAAATTTAAATAAGATAAACAGTTTCTCCATTTTGTAAAGATCAGAGAAAGACGTTAATTATATGTAATCTTCTCTTTAAATTGTATAAAAGACTGTTTTTGTGAATTGAATCTATAACCTTTTAATCATAAAAGAATAACCTTAACAATGTTGGATTATACTATGTACATTTTATTCTAAATTTAATGATACTTAATACTAATATTAAGTAAACTCTTCAATAAACTTACTTATCACGCAATATTTATGAAGGATTTTAAGTGAATGTAAAAAGAGATTAAATAAAATCATATATAATAAGAAATATTATATATCAGCTTTAAAATTTGTAGCATAACGAATTATAAATAATATTTTTATTTATAACTTATTTCTTCTCGACATAGACCAATTACATATAAGTTTCTTAAATTTATAGACAAAAAAGGGAAATACAAGTTTAATTTTATACAGTTCTTTCCTATAGCCAACAATTTATTTATTATTTCTCAAAAAACAATTTATTTATTAAAAAAAAGCAAAAACCAAGATATTGAAATTCACTAAATATTGACGAAAGTTCTGGGCTAGGGCCGCGGGCTTGCCTTTCTGTCTTTTCCTTTTTTGTCTTTTTCAATTCAAATCCATTCACGTGTCCTTAAATAGAAATATAAAAAGTTGACCTCCAACTTTGAGACTCGGAGTCTCCGGCGGCTACTGTTACGGTTGAATGATGCTTACGTTAAGTCCTTGTCTCTTCGCCTTACCAAACTCAAATCTTTATTTTTCTTTGAATTATTTATTTATTAAAGTGATTTAACTAAAATATCTGATTGATAAATTATTATATATGTTCCTTTATTATTTATTTATATATGTATAGAGAGAGAGAATTGACATATTTATTGTACGTGCTGAGTACCATAATTTTCTTCACATTTGGCTTATAAAAATCGATTAATAACAACAAGAATTAAAGTAAATCTAATTAAAAAAATAACTGATTGAAAGCTTTTGAGTGAAACCATCCAAATTAATCCTATTTTCAATTATAAAAATTAATTAATTTACTTTAGTTTATAAAATTTATCAGATTAATTAATAAATTAATTAATTTTTAATAGTTAATATACAATTTTTGCAATTAAAATCTGAATCAGTCGTGCCCTTAGACTTCTACTTTTCAGCACATGAACATTCATAATATATGTATTTTTTTTGGTACAGCAGAGGCAAAAATAGAAATTAAGGACATAATATATGTATAAAATGAAGTCCAATAGTAGTTAAACTAAGAATTGTCTTATTATTAAATGTTTATTAAAATAAACTTATTATTACTAAGAATGACAAAAACATGCATAAAATTTTGATATGAATTAGATATAAATAGTTAAAGTGGCTACATCCAACTCTTTTTGTTTATTAGAATCGTTTGGTTTCACTTTTATTTTTTAGTTATGAGTTTTTGTTTTTTGTTTTTAGTTTCTATTTTTAAAAAAAATGTTTGGTTAAAATTTGTCATATAAAAATTGAAAAAATGTTTGGATGAAATTTTTAATAAAAATTCAAATTAAAAAATATTTGGTTTTGTTATGATGCTTTTATTTTTGTAATTATACTTCTTATATTAATAATTTTGACATAATACATTATATTTTAAAAATTAATTAATTATTATTATAGCTAAATTTAAAATATATGTAGGTTAAATATAATTTAAAAATTACACATTAATGTATTTATTACTCATTTTGAATAATTTTTGTTAGTAATCAAACTATAATCAAATTCAGTTGTAGGTAGTTATAAGGACTGCTTTTTTGGAGCACGGGGTGGTACTGAAAATCATGTACAGGAGATTTGATTCAATCATTTATAATTTTCAGAGCACAGGGTGACACTAAGAATCAGATACGGTAAGTTTGATCCGATCATTTAGACTATGAGGTCTAGAATATTCAATTGATTGTTAGATAATATATTTAATATTTAATTGTTAGATATTTAGAGTTTAAACAATTTAGATTGGGTCCTTAACATATTTTAAAAACTCGATTAAAGATCTTGCTTTTTCAAGGGAGATTGTGTTCAATGCACTATATTTATTATAAAATAGTTGAATTCATTGTTAATTTTTTAAATAATTTATTTAAAATAAATCGACATATTATCTAGAGATTTTATGGAGGATGCACCTCAAAGATAAAGTAAATTCTAGCCAAAAATAATTTGAAAATGTTAGTTATTTTAGAGTCTATTATCCCAATTCTAAAACATGTCACTTCCATGAAAAGGAAAACGACACATTCAAACTTACCAAAGAAGTTGTGATTAGAAATTAGAATATCTTACTTCAAAGATACAACTTTTATTAATACAAAACATAATAAGAGATTGGATACGTCAAAGTTTAAATATAAATTTGTTAAATAATTTTCTCGTAACATATAATTAATACATTATTATACAGGAGAGTGGTAGTAGGAATGGAGTATTATAACGAAAAGTTTGAAACTCCTCATAATTTGTGATCAACTTTATAAGCATTAACTCGGCCAATTGTTGAATAAAACTACTGTAAATGCATTGTGTAAACCAATTAATTATCATATCATTCATTAATGAACTAAGGACAAGCACAAGGTCATACAATTCATCTATCTAAAACTTAATAAAATGTCACGTTAAGCCCCTTCTGTTTAGTTAATTAATATTATAAAATTGAATTAATAAAATTGTGTTTAGGAAAATAGAGATCAACATAATGATAAATTTCTAATTTCACTATTCTATCTAATATAATAATAATACCATATTCATAAATGTCCTAATAACTTGTTAATCTAACTACATCTATTCTTAAAGGTTAAAAGTGTATTTTAAACCTTAATGTTTACAAAATAAAATTAATTTTTTAAACGTTCAAAATTTCAACATTTTTAAAACATTTAAATTGGTGTGGGCGAAAAATTTGATAGAATTAACTTACCATTAGTTAAAAGCCACATCAATACTAATGTGATATTATTTTTTATTTTTAAAATAATAAGCAAGCTCCACTGTCACTTTTTAGTTAATTTTAAAATTTTAATTATATAGTATTAAAGCCTGCTTTTTTATTTAAAAATAAAAAATAATGACATGTCAATATTGGCGTTGCATTTAACCAGAGAGTTAATCTAGTCAAAATTCTTTTTCTTATGATCTTTTCTATACATTTTGAAAACGTGAAGATTTAATTTGAATGCTTAAAAGCATTAAGCTCAAGTTATATTTTATTGTAAACAGTAAAATTTAAAATTTATTTTAAAAAAGGAATGGTCATAGCTTATTTGTATTGCTCTTTATTCTTTTTTGTTTTTTAGGTTTTTCCTCACGTGTTGTGTCCAAAGTAAACACTACCAAGAGTCTAGGATAGCAATCAATAAATAAATCAAGCTAGATGTGCATGGAAAGGAGACAAATACATGCAACTTCATTAAATAATAGCTGAAATCATCATGAAGCAAGGCTAGTTAAATCCATCTTTAGTTTTTAAAGCGATTTATGGGGAAAAAAGCAGAGTGTTCTTATCCTTAGTGAGAGAATAGTTCATTTAAAAGTGAGAGATGTCAAATAGTTATAATATTGGGTGGCAAGTCCCAAATTAGATAGTAAACTTAATTATAATTATTAGGATATTTAATGTCTCTGAAGGCTCGTAATATTTGAAGTTTTGTTGATCTAAGCATAGAAGAAGGAGCTAATGTAAATACTTAAAGGAAAGACTAGTTGGCATTATCCCAAATTCGCCAAGGAGTGGATTATTTAGTCTTTAGCGAAATTGCTAATGCTAAAACTTCCAAAGAAGTGTGGAGTATCTTGAACTTGGCTTATAAAGGTATGTATAAGGCTCAAAAATCCAAATTGCAATCCCTGCGTAAAGAATATGGGAGGTATGAAATGTCTAATTCAGAAACTGTTGAACAATATTCTTCTCGTGTTACTAATCTTGTCAAAAAAACGAGATTGCATGGAGAGGATATTTCATATGATAAGGTGGTGGAAAAGATTCTACACACTATGTCTATTAAATTTGACCATATTGTGATTACAATACTAGAGTCACGTGATAAAAAGACTATGACTATAGCAGAGTTGCAAGGAAGCATTGAAATTCATGTTAGCAAAATATTGGAGAAAACAGAAAAGACAACAAAAGAAGTCTTAAAAAGTCAGGTGAATTTCAATAATGTTGCAAAATGTAATCAAAATGCATATAGTAGAGGTCGTGGCTTTAATAATGTAGGAAGAGGAGATTTAAGAGGTAAATGTAGAGGAAGTTTTAGAGGATGAGGCCATGACAATAATTTTAACTAGGGGAGAGAAAACAATTCCAGAACATTCAATCAAGGAAGAGGAGGAAAAAATTTTGGCCTACCAATCGAGAAAGATGACGAGGTAATCAATATCAAGAGAGACGTAATTTTAATTGCTTTAATTGTGGAAGGTATGGACACAAAGTTGCTAATTGTAAATCTAAATCTTAGAACAACTATTAAAGTAATGCTGCAGAAAGTTAGTAACATCATTATAGTGAGAATTCTAATAATTTAGAAAGTTATTTCTAGCAACCAACTCTTTTATAGAAGATGAAAATATCTGGTACTTGGATTCTGGTTATAGGAATCATATATGTGGGAATAAGGAGTTATTTTCCTCTTTAGATGAAAATGTTTAGTCAACTATTAAATTTGGGAATAATTCAAATATTCCTATTTTGGAAAAAGGTCGAGTATTCATTAGGCTAAAACATGGTTCTAAAATTTTTATATTTGATGTTTTCTATATTACTGGTCTTCATCATAATTTACTAAGCATGGGTCAATTATCGAGGAAAAGTTATAAAATGCAGATTCATCATGATTTTTATACCTTGATAGATAGGAGTGGAAGATTTATTGCAAAGGTGAAGATGTCTTCTAACCGTCTATTTTCACTAAAAAATCATCAAGAAAAATTTGCTTACTTGAATTCTGTGATACCCTATACAAATTGGTTATGGCGTATGAGCTTATGTTTGGCTTACTTATTGTGAAAAATATGCTTTTTTATGTCTGACTTACATAAAAACTATCAAGAAAAGAGCTTGAGTTTGGCTTACCTATTGTGAATATTCCTTACCATGTATGTGACACATATGAGATGGTAAAAAAGCATAAGGATGTTTTTTCGGTTGGAAAGTTCTATAAATCAAAGAAGCTATTGGAAATTATTCGTTTAGATTTGTGTACTTTGAAATTTCCTTCTAATAGAGGTAATATATATTTCATTACTTTTATTGACGATTTTAGTATAAAGGCCTAGGTTTATTTTCTAAAATAGAAATCAGATTTGCATCCATGACAATTTTTCTCTTAAAAATCCATTTGCACCCAATAGGTACTATACGTTTAGGTGCATCCACCAAAGTTCGTACTTAGTTAGTATACATGGATTACATTTTAGACTTCATGGCTTCTTGCCATCTTAAAGAATCGATATCTGAAATTGCTTCTTTAAAATCAGTAGTCGTCATTCATAAGCGAAGCATCATCACTTCCTTTTTCAACATATGGATCTAATCTAACAGGAGGATGTTGTACCCTTCCAGACCGTCGTGGATTACGTGTTTCTTGAACCAATGATTAGATATTTAATGTATCAACTTGTGGTTTTTGTTCCATTTGGATGTGTATTTGTGGTTCTAGAACTTCTCTAAGTTCTACATCACTCCCGCTACTTTCTTTGAGAATAAACTCTCTTTCAAAGAATATAGCATGTCTTGAGATAAAAAACTTTGCTCAAGAGGATGATAAAATTGATGTCCAAAACTTTCTTTTCGATACCCCACAAGCATGCATTTATTTGATTTAACTTCAAGTTTATCAAACATTGCAGGCTTCATGTAAGCATCACATCCCAAAATTTTTAGGTGTGACAACCTTGGCCTTTTACCAATCCATACTTCATATGAAGTCTTGTCAACTGATTTAGACGGAACTCTGTTTAATAGGTAAGTAGCAATTTTAAGAGCATATCCCCAAAATAAAACTGGAAGAACTGCATAATTCATCATGGAACGTACCATATCTAATAAAGTATGGTTTTTCCTTTCATAACCCCCATTATACTGTGAAGTTTCAGGCGGAGCCCATTGTGAAAGAATTCCATTCTCTTTTAAGTAACTAAGAAACTCTTGGTTCAAGTACTCACCACCTCGATCAAATCTAAGTGTCTTAATACTCTTATCAGTTAGTTTCTCTAAGTGTCTTAATACTCTTATCAGTTAGTTTCTCCACTTCAAGTCTAAATTCTTTGAACTTTTCAAATACTTCAGATTTGTATTTCATTAAATACACTTAACTATATCTTGAATGGTCATCTGTGAATGTTATGAAATATGAAAATCCACCTCTAGCTTAAGTAGGCATAGGGCCACATACATCTGAATGTATAAGCTGTAACAACTCATTCGTACGTTGTCACTTTCCACTAAAGGGACATTTGGTCATTTTACCCTTTAAACAAGATTCGCAAGTTTCATATGATTCATAATCGAAAGGATTTAAATATCCTTCTTTATGTAACTTAGTAATTCTCGTTTCATTAATATGACCTAACCTAGAATGCTATAAATAAGAAGGATTTTGGGTACTTAATCTCCTTTTCTTGCTATTTATTTGTAAAATTGGTCTTTCAAGATCTAATTCATAAAAATCATTTGTCAACATACCAGATCCATAATAAATAGCATCTTTATAAAAAGAAAAATTGTTATTCTTAATAATGAAAACAAATCCATTCATGTCCAAACATGGAATAGAAATAATGTGTCTTTTGATAACAGAAACATAATAACGATTATTTAGTTCAAGTACAAGTCTAGAAGGTAAAGTTAAACTACAAGTTCCAATACCTAATGCAGTAACTTTTGCTCCATTACCGACTCGTAAGTCCATTTCACCTTTTCTTAACGCTCTACTGTCTGTCAGTACCTGCACATTGTTACAAAAGTTAGAACGACATCCGGTATTTAATACCCAAGATTATGAAATAGAAGTAGAAAGATTAATTTCAATAATAAAAAAACCTGAAGGTGAAGTTACGCTTAACTTCTTTTCCTTTAAGCTAGCAAGATAAGTTTTGCAATTCCTCTTCCAATGTCCAGCTACGCCACAATGGAAATAAATGCTCTTGTCATTCTTCTTTTTGACATCACCTGTTGGCTTTGCTACTTTAGCAGAAGCCTTTTGGTTCTTGTTCTTGCTCTTGTTTTTAAGGGTCTTACCCTTATTTTTGGAAGAAGAAGACTTAACAACAAGAACATAACTAGATTCCTTCTTAAAGCATCTCTCAGCGGTCTTGAGCATATTAACTAATTCAACCAATGGCATTCCTTTTTGTTCATGTGGAAGTTCATAATAAATTATGAAAAACTTGGGGTAAGAGACTGGAGCACTAAATCAATGCTCAATTCGCAGTTCAAGTCATACCCCAAGTGGCCTAATTTTTCAATTTAGCCAATCATCTGTAGAACATGAAGTTCCACTGCTGATTTAGGAGTTATCCGACATTGAAATAGAGCTCTCGCAGTCTCAAACCTCGCCACCCGACTTTATGTACCAAACAACTCTTGAAGGTGCAGGAACATTTCCCTTGCATTTATATTTTTATGTTGCCTCTGAAGTTCGGGAGACATGCTGGTTAACATCACACATGTCACTTGCTTATTGTCATCTTTACGACTTTAATAATATTCCCAATCCTCATTGGCCACATCTTGCACAGGTTCAGGTAGAAGCTCAGTGTCAAGAACGTACAATTTTTTTCTTATCTTAGAACAATTTTAAGGTTACGCAACCAGTCTAAAAAATTTGAGCCTGTTAATTTGTTTGCATCCATGATGCTCCTTAGGGACAAGTTCATACTCATTTTTCAAAAAATGTTTTGTTAAAAATAAAAAATTAGTTTATGCTGTTAAACCAAATAAATAAGGACTTTAAATTTTGGTTACTCCCATTATTTTAAACAAATTAATAGCCCTCATCATTAATTCGAGATTTAAACCTAACTCAATAAGCCTAACAATAAACAAAACTCTAGTTTAATGTTTTAATGAGGGCTTTAAAAAATCTCATTCTAAACAATATAATCTCATTATATGAATTTATTTGACATAATCTAATTATGAAAAATAAATTGAGAACTTGGCTTGATTTTTTTAAAATAATTTAATTTAATTAAGCACTTATTGAAAAATTAAAATAAAAAATAAAAATAAAAAATAAAAGCAACTGAGCTAACGCTTTCGGCCATACGGCGCACGCGCCCCTTCTTCTCCAAAGACCTTTCGTTTCTTTTTTTTTAAAACTAATTTATAGTCAGGTATGCTACCTTGTGCATATTCTACCTCAAGACTGCACTCTACATAATCTTCAAAGGTATGAAAAACACTAATTTTTATACACATAAAACTCTAGAGAGAGAAATCTCTCTAAAGTGCGGTGTGGTGGCTACAACTACCTCCAGTGGTTTTGATCTTTATCAGCCATGAAGCACAATAAAACCCATTAACCAACATCCATCAATATTCATTAAAGCAAACGTTACCCAAAAAAATTAATTTAATGGCCACCTGAAACGTAAATAGAAGTTTGATTGAATGGACATAAATGCATGAGTAAGTTGACAAACCCCATTGTCTGTCATGTAACCGTTTGTAGTTAATATACTATGACCAAAGCATACGTTATGCATTGGAAACGATAAAATCAATAGAAACTAGAGTTGAAGAAAACCATCTGTTTTGTTTTACTTCCTTCGATTTATAATAAGTGTCGTTTTAGATACATTTTAATTATTCAAAATAAGTGTCATTCTTGACTTTGTATGCATGTTTTAATATTTATAATTTTACTTCCAAAATTAACGTTTAATTTCTCTCTAATCTTAATTACACAGACTACAATTTCAAGACAATTTAATATGTAATTTCTCTCACATTTATAACTTCACGATGGTCACGAGGTAACTTCATGGGAGTATTAATAAGGGTATATCTATAATTTCATTAACTTTCTTAATAAACGTGCGTTTTTCTAAAACAACACTTATTATGAATCGGAGGGAGTATCATGTTAATATCTAAGTTTAAATACCAAATAAGTGATAGTACAAGGGATATACTATTCATGCACCAAAATCAGGAGTACTAACAGTCCAGGAGGAGATTTCAGATTTGAGCGAATGATTGATTCCCTCCCTCCATGGCTTTGCCATCCAGTTTGTCGGATGAAGATAACTGTTTTATAGGGTATATGACACACAGAAGCATGTCAATTCTAACACACAACTCAATTTGCTTTTCATTTATGGAAGAGCAGGAAGTTTGCTTTCGTTGCGCCATTTCAGTCTAAGCAACACATCCTCCACACATGATGCTCCTGCAACGTCCGAAAAACAACTGATGCTTAGTTAACAACTACAGTTGATAATTTACGACAAAGGATTCATCTTGAAATTGATGCTCGTGATGGGAATGAGGACAAGCACAGTTTTAATCAGCATGCGTTTATCAGGTGAGCTTATCAACTTTCAGTTTAGGGATGTTTCAGTTTGTCTTGTCCTAGTTTTGAAGGTGCACAATATATATCGGGAAAGCAATATGCCAATTTAGGACGATCAATAGAGATTCAAGGGCTAAAGTACTTACGCAATTGCTCTACCAGAACTTTGGCGCCTTCTTTTCCTTGCCATTTCTGTCCTTCTTGGAGGTTGAAGAACAACCTTGATTGCAGTATCAAACACAGCTTTGACATTCTGCACAATCACTCAGTAATCACGTAAGGTGTATGGCAATCAGAAAGGACCCCTAACAATAAACTGCGAAAGATCAAATTTTCAAGTCTCTGAACTCTGAAGTGATCTAATCTACCTGCTGGGTCTTGGAGCTGCACTCAATATATGCCGCTGCACCAATTTGTCTCCTTAGTTCCTCTCCCTAATTACAAAAGCTGAATTTAGCTGAAGACATAATATAACTCATTTCTCGGCCGTATAAACTCAGCTTTGGCGGTAACTTAAGGTGATGAAAACATACCTGAGCAGATGTTATCACATTAGAATTCATAGGATCACCTAGATATCCTCTGTCTTCACGAAGATCTATTAAAAGATAAAAGGAATCATGTCAGTAACCTGCAAAAACAAAATTAGCATAATTACATTTCAAGTGTTTATAAATTGCTCACCCAATTTAGTTCCAACAAGAATAATTGGAACATTTGGTGCAAAGCGATGAAGCTCAGGCATCCACTGATGAGACATCAAATGTTCGTTCCAGTTAAATAAGGATCATCAAAGGCAAAAGAGCAGAAACACAACATCCATTTAAAAGAGCAAATTGTACAAGGTAAAAACATTTTGTCGTATCAGTTGCAAGATTGAAATAAGATGGGAATTTAAATTGAACTGTTGGTAGAAGACACTTGACAAATCTAATCTCATCTGAAACGTAACCATAAAGAAATTGATAGTTGCAAAAGGAAAAGTGTGGAGCTGTGGTGAATTAAAATTTAAAAATGAAGAAGAGCATCAAGATTAGAGTCCCTACCTTCTTGAGAACATTTTCGTAACTTGCCCTGCTAATTAACGAGAATGCCAACACAAATATATCTGCTCCTCTGTAACTCAGTGGTCTCAGCCTGCTGTAGTCCTCCTGACCTATAATGGTGATGATAAAAAAGTGATAACTAAGTCGCAGAAGACTACATGATTTGAACCTCGCACCAGCCTTTGCAATTACTAAAATAAGAACTACGGACTCGGTAAGTGAGGAATACTCGCTAACATACCTGCAGTATCCCAGAGTCCTAAATTGACAATGTTTCCATCCACAGACACATTAGCACTGAAATTATCAAAAACTGTGGGTATATAATCCTGCAAAAACAATGAAAAATACACAAATGATCAAAAGCCAGAGTCCTTGCTTAAAGCTAAGGAATAAACAAATTCTAAGGTTTCAAACTAGAAGTAAAGTGGAGACCCTTTTCAATGGATCTCGTTCAAACCCTTCAAGTAACGATAAATTGCAAAACAACGTAAAAAAATGTGAACCTTTTTTTAGATCCATTTTGAGGGTGAAGAACCCATGGGCAGAAATGCCTCAAACAAGCAGGAAAGAAAGAGTTAATTGAATGACTTACAGTGGGGAACTTGTTACTAGTGTAACAAATGAGCATACAGGTCTTGCCAACGGCTCCATCTCCGACTGTAACACATTTAATGAACCTGGAAACACTCATCTTCTTCAGAATGAACTCACAACTTACCCAGCACCCAGTAGTTCTTTTAGCTGAAGCTACTAACACAAGTGTGCTAAAACTCTGTGGAAGGTGTTCATCCAAAAGAAAGTAGATTCTTCAAAGAAAAAGGTCGAACAGTACAAGTTAAAATGAACAAGGGATGAAGGATAAAGAGTACAAGGGCATGAATGCATATAGATGACACGTTACAAGAGAGGGTATCTGTCTCAAGTGAGCGTCGGACTCTTCAAGGCTACTGACTAAAGAAGCGACTAGTAAAGGTACATACAAACTTGATGGAGAGGAGAGAGACAGTGAGCGAGCTTGTCTGTAGTCAAAGGGTCCACGCCACTGAACTTTATCGTCCCACTCCCACTCGATAAAATTCAAATGACTCGGAGAAATTGGATCTACTCTCTCTTATCTCTCTCAAACGGCATTGTAATGTTGGCCCCTCCTTGCGTTGGTATCCATGCAAAAACAAATTGTTTATATGTTCATACAGAGACTTGTTTGTCATTGTCTACTGAGTAGAATGTGAGAGGAGAGGGCCAACTCCCGTGACCCAAGGGTCGAGCCAGAAACGCGTCGTCGTACCATTTCCGAGTTGCCATTGTATACCTTGAGTCACGAGAGGCCAAGTCGTCTTTATGCTCTGCCACACCATCGAATCCCCAGAGGAAGGAAGGGAGGGGGGATTGCGGTGAGCATCAAACCCATATTTGCCAGAGAGTACTTGGACCATAAGGCAGTAGGATTGGCAATCAAGGACCAACCGAGTTTGGCTAGGAAGGCATCGTTCATTTCCCGAATCTGCCGGATACCTAAACCCCCAAGAGCCTTGGGCTTACAAACCTCCTCCCAGCTAACCAGGGGAATCTTCTGTCGGTCGTGAGACGAGCCCCACAAAAATTGCCGCATAGTTTGTTCAAGAGCGTCACACAATCCACGAGACAACCGGACCGTCTGCATCATATAGCTCGGTATAGCCCAATGACCGATTGGACCAAGGTGACCCGGCCAGCAAAAGATAAAGTGGAGGGGGACCAACCAGACAGTTGTTGCTGGACCTTATCAAGAATGTGCTGATAGGTGCGCTTACCGACACACTGGTGCAGGAGGGGAACCCCCAGGTACCGCCCGAGATCGGTAGTCCGGGGGAAAGCGAGTGCGCAGCTTAAGGCACGACTGGTCGAAAGGGGGACATTTTTGGAGAAGTAGCATCTCGACTTTTCTGTGCTCACTCGTTGTCCGAAAGCGGTGCAAAATGAGTCCAATACCTCCCTAACAACGTGAACTTGGTCAATAGAAGCCTCAGAGAAGAGGATGAGAACGTCGGCAAAGAATAAGTGGGAAAGGGGGGGCCCGTGCCTACTCAATCGGACCGGATGCCAGCGACCGGAGGACACCGTATAAGAAATCGCGTGGCTAAGCCGTTCCATGCACAGCATAAAAAGGTACGGGAAAAGAGGGTCGCCTTGACGGATACCGCGAGAAGGCTGAAAGGCCTCGCTGAGCTCGCCACGTCAGTTCACTTTGAAGGACACGGTCGTGATGCATTTCATGATGAGTGAAATAATCGAGGCAGAAAGACCAATATCATGTAGGGTGGCTTTAAGGAAGTCCCAATCAAGGCGGTCATACGCCTTCTCGAGGTCCACTTTGATTGCCATAATCCCCGCCCGATCGGTTTTGCGTTTCATGGAGTGCAGCACTTCCTGAGTGATGATGATATTGTCTGTAATAAGACGGCCAGGCACAAAGCTACACTGGGTCGGGCTGACAAGCTCCTCCAGGTACGGTTTGATCCGATTAGATAAAATCTTGGTGAGGGCTTTGTAAAGCACAGTGCAAAGTGCTATCAGTTGGAAATGAGTGATGGAAGAGGGGGAGGGATTTTTAGGAAGAAGGACAATGACAGTACGGTTAATGGCTGACTCCCAAACCTCACGCCGAAAAAGACGCTGCAGGAAATGAATAATGGAGGGGCCGATAGTGTCCCACTGAGATTGGTAGAAAAGAGTTGTGAAGCCATCGAAGCCTGGGGCTTTGTTAGGAGCCATGGAGAAAAACGTCGTCTTAATCTCATCGATGCTGAGCAGACGGGTAAGGTCCTCAGTCATATGCGGCAGGGGAGGGGGAAAATGCCCAAGAAGAGGCCCAGAGACGGAGGTCTAGCCTTCGGGTCGATATAAGCCCTCCAAGTAACGCTTAGCCATGCCTCGGAGAGCCTCGGGATCAGTGACTGTATTGCCATGAACATCCTGAAGAGAAAAGTTGTGGGATTGACGCCTTCGAGCACGAGTGATGGCATGGTAATATTGAGTATTCCGATCGCCCTGTCTGAGCCACTGACTCCTAGACCGTTGGTGCCAGAAGAGTTCTTCCTGAAAGAGCACGGATTCTAATTTGTTCCTCGGGGAGGTCTCGAGCGCATGAAGGGAGGGGGAATCGGTGTCCTCCAAGGTCGCTGAAGGCCCTCAAGCCAGGCTATGAGGTGTTTTTTCCGATGAAAAATGTTACCAAACTCCGTGGTATTCCAATGGTGGAGCTGTTCCGCGAAGCGTTGGCACGCGCCACTGAAGTCTGAGGAGCTCGGAAGCCAGTTATCAGCGACCACTTGGGAGAAAGAATCGTGAGTGAGCCAAGCAGATTGAAAACGGAAAGGGCGGCGCGAAGGAT
>JANZLX010000007.1:26470203-26484372 GCA_025531955.1 Erythroxylum orinocense | reverse complement strand
ATCGGCCGCTTCCTCTATTTGTCTTTGGTTGAGAGAGGTTTGTTGTATGACCGGAGGGTTCGTGTTGAGGGGATGTTGGATGTGAGGATGTGAATTATTTCCAGCGTTGTCCTCTAGGGCCACGCTTTGCGCTTCTTGATCTTGGTTTTGGGATTGTTGTGGTTGGTCATGCGGATGGGAATATCGCGTTTGGTTATTTGAGTTTTGAGGGGGTAGCTCGTTTATGCTAAGATTTTAGGTGATGGGTGAAGGATGTGTCTGGGGATCATGATGCGTCGATGGAAGGGCAACAGGAAGTCACAAGCCCATTCGTTGTAGTGCAAGTGCCGCGACAGCGGCTACATCAGGATTTGTGGCCGCCGCCTGACTGATCTGAGTGCTTGTGGACGTGGTTCCCTGACACCCGGCCCCACAGTGGGCGCCAATTAGTTCTGTCTGATTTTAATGGGGCTGAGCGCTGTTGCTTGGATCCATGAGATTGGTTGATTTTGGCTGAAAAATACCTGCAAAACAGTAAAAGCACACCGGAGGTTGACTTCCGGTAGGCCTCTCCGACGCTCAAGTTAGTCTTTTTGTGAGGTTTTGGTGGCTATGAATAAAGAATAGTAGGGTTCTAAAATCGTACCTTTTTCATGATGAGGTAATGAATTTATATAATAAATACCTGTAGAAATTAGGTCATCATTAAGGAATAGGCCAATCGACCCATGTGCCGTTCTGAATTTGAGTTTAGGCCTATCGCGACCGACCTAGCTAAAACTGTTATTTTACTCCGAAGTGTCGGAATCTGACACGTTTGAGTGGCTTGTGAAGGGGATGAGTCGATCTCTGTGGAAATGAACGCCGGCAAGTTGACGGTGATTGGAGACAAAGATCCTGTGTACGTAGCTAAAAAGTTCAGAAAGTTTTGTTGCTGAGAGATTCTCTCTGTTGGACCAGCAAAAGACGATGAAAAGACGAAAGACGATAAAGCCAAAACACCTGAAGAGAAGGATTATTATGAGACCGAGCTTCTTAAGGCCTACAAGAACTATTATAATTCTCAACTTGCTTATTCTTATTATTACCCTAATTACTATGGTAGAGTTATGGAGGAAAATCCAAATGCTTGTGTAATTTGCTAATTTTAATTTGGTCAAGACAATATTTTTTGCTAGAGAAAATTAATTAACTAAAGTGATCAGTCGATGAATAAAAATAGAGTTGTTACCCAACCATTAATCTTCGGATTACTTATGTCAAATATTGGGAGCTGGGACCACGTGCCAACACTGAGAACTCAGGACTGCCTTACATATACTACGTTCCCTGGACTTCCCTGGTTTTAAGCATGCACAAACGTAGCACACATTTGATAAGATGGATTGTTTTCTACTTTTCTTATAGAACTTTTTATAATATATGTATAAAATTTTAATTGGAATTCACCGTCTAGATAAGGCTGACAAGTCAGGTTAAGAATTATTTTATTATAAAAGTTTTTATTTATTTTTAAATAATAAAGAGAGTCAAATTTAATCAAAATTTAATTAATAATTATTTTATTATAAAATATTTTTCAAAATAAACTCATTATTAATAAAAATAAAATCCATTTAAATTAAATTTTATTTGTTAATTTCGAATTTACTTAAATTATATTATCAATCTTGCTTGGGGTGAGGCCCAGGAATGACAAAATTGAACTTTATTCTCCTAATTTGCATTACAATATTTCGCATAAGTAAAAGTAATCCTAATATCTATGAATATTTGAGTAACAACTCTATTTATAACGGTATTTTTTTATTAATAATTAACTGACAACTTTATTTGCTTATTTTTGTCTAGTAAAATTTCTTTTCTTGACCAAAAATTAGCAAATTACACAAGCATTTGGATTTTCCTCGATAACTCTACCATAATAATTAGGGTAATAATATGAATAAGCAAGGTGAGAGTCCTTGTCCTTCTCCTTCTCTTCTTTCTTCTTTTCATCGTCTTTTGCTGGTGCTACGGAGAGAATCTCTAAGCGACAAAACTTTCTCAACTTTTTTACTACGTACACAGGATCTATGTCTCCAACCACCGTCAACTTGCTGGCCTTCATTTCCACAGAGATTGACTCAATCTCTTCACGACCCACTCAAACTTGTCAGATTCCGATACTTTGAACTAGAATAACTGTTCTATTTGAAGTACAAAATCGTACTTTTTGACCTTTTACTTGTGACAAAAATGAGTTTAAGATTGTATACCTGAAGGTGAAAGTCTAGAGACTGCCTTCATCACCTTTTTCTTATCACTTTCATCGTGGAGTTCCAACTTCAGTACTATTTTCTGCCCACAGAACAAGATCAAGGAGTTGTATAAGTCCATGAGAAAAACACTAAGTGAAGAAAAATTGAAAATCATAAAATCGTGTGCACGACTCCAACCTTCATTTCCCTGAACTCCAAAGAGGTTTAAGCAATGGTTACGGAGGTAAATGGTAGAACTTAAGATGAGTAGAGGACGATGGTTGGAACTTGGAACTGAACTTGGCTTCAAGGCTCCTCGTGATAGCTTTTATATTGACGAGCTAAGAGCAAGTCAAGCATAAATGACAAACAATGAACAATCGAGGAAAGAACTCACTGCGTTCCTTCTGACCTGGACTTAATAATTCTGGTTTATGGATGAGCTCTCGTTTTCGTAGCATAAATCTACAATTGACGGGAGAGATCAAAGGACAGACGCCAAACTTGACTTATATATATACTATACAAAAATATTATATGTTTACTCAAAATAAAAATTTTTAAGTGTTAGATTATATATAAAAGTTATTCTTATTCTTTATTTAAAAATTAACAATAATTAATTACTTCTCACAGTTAAGAATAAATATTTAATAAGTGTCAAGTTTATATAAATTATTGTAATTTAAGAGAAAGTATATTTTATATCAATAAATATTGCACCTTCATACAAATCAATAAATTGAATTATAAATTTGTTAAATAATCTACTTGTAACATATAATTAATAAATTAGTATAAATTTTTTTAATATGTCTTAAATGATAAAAACTAATGTAAATGCATTGTTTAAAATAATTATCATATCATTCATTAATGATCTAAGGACAAGCATAAGGTCATGCGATTTATCTATCTACAACTTAAAAAAAATATCATGTTAAGCCCCTTCGGTTTAATTAATTAATAAAAATTTTGTTTAGGAAAATAGAGATCTAACATGGTGATAAAATTCTAATTTCATAATTTTATCTAAAATAATCATAACACCATATCTATAAATTACCTAATACTTGTTAGTTTATCTAGATCTATTCTCAAAGTTTACAAATAAAACAAAATTAGACCTTAATATTTTCAAATTCTCAATATTTTTAAAACATTTAAAATAGAGTGGATGGAAAATTTAACAAGATTAATTTAAATCAGTTAAAAGCCACTTTAATATTAATGTGATATTTTTATTTTAAAAATAATAAGTGAATTTCACTAGTCACTTATTAATTAATTTTAAAAAGTTAATTACAAAATATTAAGGCTTACTTTTTATTTAAAAATAAAAATAATGACACGTTAATATTAACATTAAAGAGTTTATCCGATCAAAATTTTGATTTAGTTGGAGTTTTCTCTATGCATCTTGAAAACATTCAGATTTAATTTAGAAACTTAAAAACGTTGATATGGTTTTTTTTCCCGAATTTTTACGCTTTTTTCGTGAGTCGTGTCGTGAGCATGTTTGAATAATTTTAATAATTAACGTGGCCATATTACTCGAGAATTTTATACTGAATAAATATGAAAATGTTGAATTATTTTGCCTGCCTTGGTATCCTTGGTAGTTCAATATACTCCCTACTTGATGGTTGCCTTTCTTAACCTTTCCCCCAGTGGTTTGATTCTTCTAGGCTATAGATCTTCGGGCGCATTTCTCTTAGTTATTAGTTGTTTTGTTTATGTGACGCTTCTAGTTTTTTTTTCTTATCTTGTTTCAGCTTGCCTAGCTTGTGTCAAGTTGTTTATATTCGATTG
Source organism: Erythroxylum orinocense (assembly GCA_025531955.1). Classification (NCBI taxonomy): domain Eukaryota; kingdom Viridiplantae; phylum Streptophyta; class Magnoliopsida; order Malpighiales; family Erythroxylaceae; genus Erythroxylum; species Erythroxylum orinocense. The sequence continues at coordinate 26,480,341 of JANZLX010000007.1, read as the reverse complement.
TTGTGCCTCTAGGGGCACTTGTAAATGGACATTTTGTATATATCTTTTCTTTTTAATATATTTTTCTGATTTATCAAAAAAAAGTTAAATTATTTATAAATAGTAAGGGTCAATTATTTAAATAACTAGTTTTAATTATTTTAACAATATTTGATCCAAGTTTAATGTTTATTAATGAGCCTTACATTCTACTCATATTAAAATTTCTAATATAGTATCAAAGTAGGTTTGGTCTAGATTATTAATTTCTTAATTGTCCGTCTGAATGTCCAGTCTCAGCGGCTCGGCTCGGTTACTACTACATTTATTTCAAGTGAGAACTAAATGTCTAGTCCCAATTGTACAAGTATCTCATATTGACTAAATATTAAAATATTAAAAGTTTATAAATGGTAAGAGTCAGCTATCTAAATGACTAATTTTAGTCATTTTGATAATATTTGACTCAAGTTCAATTCTTGTTAATAAATTCTACACTCTACTCACATTAAAAATTTTAATACATATTACTTTAATGGATTCTAACATAAAGGTGGGCTCAAAATAATAATTATTGGGCTTGTTAAAGGTGATTAGAATCATTAGGGTTAATTACCAATAAACCCTTCCCCTACTTTTTGTAGAAGTTACGTTAAAAGATATTCAAGAATAGACGTTCTTGCATCATTGATAGAACAAAGAAAAATAAAATGGTGAAAGTTAGAGAAACTTTTGCATAAAGAAGGAATTTGCAAATAAAAAGATATTACAGAACAAGCACTCCTGAGTCCTGACATGAGATCGTCTCTATGTCATCCTTCTCCAGCCACAACTTTGCTCTATCCCTCTCTTGACATGAGATCGTCTCTATGTCATCCTTCTCCAGCCACAAATTTGCCTCATCCCATTTATTTATTGCAAAGTTAGGCTTGACGACGATCTTCTCCCAAGAGTCTAGGACGGTTTGCCTTATTCATTAAGCAGGTGCGGACAAGTTGGGAGTTAGGTACGGTAACCGTAAAGACGTTAGCCACATAGGTGGAGAAAACTCGGACAGCCTTGCATGTGCTGCTTCGACCTCCGTTTTTCAGCATGCCCAAACGGATCACACGTTTAATAAGATGGATTATTTGGTTATAGAATTTTATAATATATGTCAAAAAAATTAAACCGATTTCATTTAAAAATTTTGTTATTTTTTAAAAAGGGTATTTTTAATTTTAACTAATCTAATTAAAATGAAAGATAAAAATAAATTTATATTCAACTTAAAATTTGAAATGGTAAATTTTAAACTGTCATATTTAATTCATTTTAAATTTTACATATTAATTTTAAGTTAAAATTAAATTATTTTATCAATCTTGCTTCGGATTAGAACTAAGAATGACAAATATGATGTTATCGGGAATGATCCTTATGATCTACTATATGTACTTATGTCAAATAGTGCACCTTATAGAAAGGGGTATAAATTTGGCACATTGCATATAATTAAAATCATTGTATTATACATGAGCCTATTAAAAATAACATTTTTATTATATAAGGGCAATGTTACGTGTTATTAAACTTTTCCAAACTTCGTATTTTAACAGCAATTTCATATAAGGTGTTGACAATGTTGCATGCAATTGAAAACAACTCGGAGCCAAAGTTAGGCCTCTGAAAAGAAACAAGATGCTCTGTCCAATATTATTCTGTTTTATTCTGTTTCATAAAATTTCAGTCATTTATTTTGCGAGACTCACGCAGAATTTATATAAGACCTATATAAATAAATGACTGAAATTTATTAGACACAATAAAATACCATAATATTAAACAAAAGATCAGCACTCTTCTAAAATAATTTAAACTTTGCGAGGAACAGAAAATATCTCTAAGAAGAGGACAGCACTTTGCATGGGTGCAATTTCAGTAGGTCCCACGTTAAATATCTTCTAGTCTTCTTTCTCTTGTGGGCTTCAAATTCATCATGTGGCAATATCTTTGGCCACCCAACGCCACCTTTGAGCAACCATCAGTCCATGAATGTTCGCCACGTGTCAGCTCATATATGGAGGACTAACCCTACGTGGCAATTTATATCGTCCTATGTTAAAGTCACCAAATCAAATTCTACTACAGGAGGCCATATTCTGGTGCATCGCAGACCACGTGAAGCGCACATTTACTAAAGGGATTAATATCGTTAATTTAAGTAAAAGCACTTAATCAGATATTACTTAGTTTTAATTAAGACAACGAACGAAGTCGCTTAAGCCTGTAGTGGAGGACCTGATCGGCAGTCATAGATTAATAGTCACTCCCATCAATATTATATGGATGCTTAAGAACGACGCCTACGATTTTAATAGATTATGGTCAGGATAACGTGGCAAATTCTTATACGTCGTTCGTCTGAGGTGAATCAAATCCTATGAAGTATCAGATTCCATCTCTCTTGTCTCTTCAAAAGCCACATTTCATTTCTCCGTTATAACTCAAAGCTAAAACCCTCGAATCTTAACTCAGTTTTATTACACATGGTGTCGAAGAACCCGAACCCGACTGAGGGATTCTACCTGGATCCGAATGGAATGGCGTTACCGGGACTCGAACCCTTCCCGGCGTCGCCGGCGACAGCGTGTTCCGGGTCGGAGGATCTGTCTAAGAAGGTCCGAAAAGCTTACACCATCACCAAGTCCAGAGAGAGCTGGACTGAACCCGAACACGACAAGTTTCTGGAAGCTCTCCAGCTGTAAATTCCCTCTTCAGTTTCTTTTGATGAATTTGCTTGCAGCTTCCGCTTCAATTAGGGTTTTCCTTTTTTCATTCTCAGCCTTTTTTATTTGCAAATTTAGTCGAAGCTTGAACTTTAGCTGAGTGCGCTTGGTGTTTGACTATTCTGATGTAGCTTCAAATATAACCAAATTCTCAAAATGGTGGTAGTGAAAGGTTCAGAATATGTAGTGGGAGAGAAATTATTCAACTGTGAGTGTAGATTTTGTATTTGGTTTCTAAATGTTTCTCAATGCAATGAAAGCGCTGTCTTGAAAATTTATTATTTTTCCATATTAACTTCCAATTCCAAACCGTTTGGTATTATGTGCCGTGTGTGGTACTAACTCAAAAACAAGTAAAACAGAACAGATGAGTTATGGAGCTTTCATGGTAATTTAAGTTCATTTTTTGCCTTCTTTTTTATTTTCATATGTCCTGATCTGAATTTTACTCTTTTGATTTCTCAGCTTTGACCGTGACTGGAAAAAGATTGAGGCGTTTGTTGGGTCTAAGACAGTCATTCAGGTACTTTGCAATACATTCTTTTGATTGCGCTGAGAAAATTGAGATCTGCATTTTGGAAATCTTTAACACTTTTCTGTGATGTTTTTATCCCTTGTAGTTCTCTTAATTTGAATTTCAGTTTCCATTGTTAAGTAAACTCCAACCTCTCAATTTGCTATCATATGCCGAGGTTCTCTGCGTAGTCATTATGTTGGGGGGCTGCAGCCTTCTCATGACTATGTTTTAGTTGATACTGTATATTATTTCTTTTTTCACGTTCTAAGTCCTTTTTAAGAATAAATATGGCTAGAAGTATTTAAGAATTGGAAAAAATTACAGATACGCAGCCATGCACAGAAATATTTTCTAAAGGTCCAGAAGAATGGAACTGGTGAACATCTGCCTCCTCCTCGGCCCAAAAGAAAAGCTGCACATCCTTATCCGCAGAAAGCTCCAAAAAATGGTGAGGCTATCTGTTAACTGTGATTTATGTGTCCAGTTTGTAAGCAAAACTAGCTTGTCTCACATATATCACACTTTGCAGCCTCAACACTCTCACAACCTTCAGGATCCTTTCAATCACCAGCTACCATTCTTGAACCTGGATATGTTCGAAGGCCTGAGTCCTCCTCAATGCTGATGAAACCTAGTATTCCTGGTGCTTCATCTTCTTGGACAAACAATGTGTCAAGAGTCAGTAAACCCCCTCAAGCTAAAGGTTTGTACGATGAACAATACACATCATTGGTTGTTTTGCTTTTTTGGTGAAATTATTTATTACGTATATTTGTCTTAAATGTCTCGTGTCATTGGCAGGCTCATCTGCGGCAAATGACTGTTGCAGTAATATTGAGAGGACTTCAAGCATACTACCAATTAGCGAAACAGCTGAGCAAGGAAATGAAGGTCACCCACTGAGAGGTGAGGGCTTCACACTATGTAGGGATTCATATGTATGACAATAAATACTTTTTTTTTTGTATCTTTATCATTCTATTGTTCTTTCCTAAAATTGGATTAGTGTTTTTAGATGAAGATGAGCAAGGTTATCTATGCTTTGTAAGACTGTTTAATTTCGTATGTTCTGTAGTTAGGACTGATATTCTCCCATATTTGCAGTTCTACCCGATTTTGCCCAAGTTTACAAATTCATTGGCAGTGTCTTTGACCCAAATGTGACTGGTCAGTTGCAAAAACTTAAGAAGATGGACCCCATAGATGTTGAGACGGTAAGATATTATGTCAAATTGGTATCTCTTATCAATGAATACATAATTGGTTTGCTCTTAGTATCATACTGGTGCTTATTGGAATGCATAATAAGGTGTGTATTATTTTCCTGAATTTCTCATTTTTCTTCTTCATTCACAACCAGGTGCTATTGCTGATGAGAAATCTCTCTATCAATCTGACAAGCCCCGATTTTGAGGATCATGTGAGTGATGCTCTGGAAAGAACTTAACTAGTGTTCTTTATTGTCTTTTTCCTTGTGCATGACCTAAGATTCTTTTGTATTGATGTGTTATTCATCTACATTTTTGCCTTTAATGTCAATACCTTGCTTCTTACACTCATCTTTAATTCATATCGGATGTATACACTATAACCATATACTATAAATGTATGATTGTTGGATCATATTCTAGTAACAAAATACCGGCAGAGTTGGCACTGATGTCTATGTGTCAAGAGGCCTTATCCATGGTTGTGTTCTCCTAATGGCATGGGTGAGGCCAATTTCACTACCTGAATGGAGGACTAATAGAACTTGACAATTGCTCTTGATCTTTTAATATCAATTCTGTCATTTACAAGAGAGCGCTTGTTTTTTCCTTGACAGCATTCCATATACCTGCTACATTGTTCATTTCAGTAACCAGTTTTCTGATACTGAATTTCATTGGTACAGAGAAGGTTACTGTCTTCTTATGATATTGAGGCAGAATCAGTTGGAGCAAACAAAACCCGTAATGATCAATTAGCAAAAGTTGCCTAACTCTGGTGGCTAAAGGTGCCAATTGCAATTTGGATTTACTTCAATCCACAGCCAATGTGAACCTGTATCGGATAGTAGTTTTCCAGGCGACAAGCTGAAAGTTCTGGCTCTCCATCTTAGGCTTGATGCTTCTGTTCATTCAGTTGTATAGTTTGCAAGTATTTTTCATTCAATGCTATGCTTTATATGGGAAATAGGTGAATGCCTCATGTGAGTGTACAGAGTAACAAGCCGATTATGTATAGTGCTCGATCATTTTTCTCTTGAAAGTTTTGACTCTTTATGGTGGACTTTGTCTAACACTATAGTGCGATCTTCTGTGTGCTATGGTGATGAATCCTGTATGAATTGATGCTAGTTTTGATATTGTACAGTTCCAACATATGTTACTCTTTCTAAACTTGGAGAAAACAGTATTTGGGCAGAATATTGTAATTTGTGTATTTGTACAAACCAGTTCAGAAACCGTCATTCTTCTGTTTCTATACCTTGAACAGGAGCTGAAAAATTCTGTGAATGTGTAAGCTTTTGCAATTACCCCAAATTTCAATAAATATGCACTTGATCAATTTTGTTTGAATTGAATGAGACTAAAGTATGTCCAGCTTTCCTTCCAAGATGGTTCAATCTGCTTCTCTTTTTAATACTCATAGCTTCAAGCAGGTGGCCCTGAAGCAAGACAAACAATGAAACAGTAGAATCAGAGTCCGAGGAAAGTCTATCTGTAAACTGTAAACATCATGCTATGCTTTTCGCCGGAGTCAATGAATACTAAATTTCGCAGGTTCGCATTTTCTGCAGATTTTCTGAGAATAGTTCGTGGGAAAACTTTGCATTAGGTCTAGCAACTGAAAATAATTGTTGGCTGAGCATGGTTGCTCTGGTACAGATAGGGCGTTCAGAATCCAGCAGCTTCACTCCCAGAAAACCAGAGTTTATACCGCAAAAGATGATGTTCGTCCCAACTTCTGTCTGAAAATGACGGAAAGGTGAGCATGTCTACAGATTGGAGAAATCATCGAGGAGTTGTTGAGATCAGAAACTGGAAACTCATTCCAGAAAAGTTCTAATGTCAAAGTTGGGATTGGAATCCTAATCCTAATCCTAATAATAATACTAATTCTAATTCTAATTTTAATACTAATATTAATACTAATAATAATGATAATAATAACAATCAATAGTAAAGAATCATAATGTGATGGATTTTTTTTCCTAAAGATATGTGAGTAATTTAAAAATTATAATCTTTTTATTTAGTGTACCAATTTAAAATTTTAAATATAAATACAGTAGAATTAATGATTATTATCTTTTTTTAATCAAAAATATTATTATCTTTTGATTTGTTTTAATTAACGGAAACGACATTTCTACATGTAAGAATAAGGCTGCATATTATTAAATCTTTCTAGATTTCGTATTTTAATTCGATTCTTAATAAATGTTGTTATTAATGTTGTTGTTGATTTGTTTCAATTCAATTATGAGTATATAATTATTTGAAAATTATGTGTTTCAAAGAAATTATTTAATGAATCAATAATTAAAATTAATTAATAAGTTTAATTTAATACATAACTTTTAACACTAATGCAATATAAATTTCTTTTAACACTAAAAAAAAGATTAATCACAAATTTCTCTGGTGGGCCTAAAGTAGAAATCCTAAAGTTTAATGGGTTTAAAGTAGAAGACCCAGATCTTTTAATCGGGTCCAGAAATTGGATGATCCGAATATAAATAATCGGTTCTCTAGGGTTTCTTAGTCTTGTCGTTGTACTCTGTTCACAGGAGGAGAAGCTCTGCGTCTCTGCGGTTGCTACGAGCGTAACACGGAATTTTCCGGTTTAATCAACAATGGTAGCTTTGTCACTCTTTTTTTTCTCTGTACCCATCTGGGTTTCTTGGATTCTTGTGTACTGATGTGCGTATAGGCTTAATTGGGTTGTTTTGTTTTACGTTTCAGATCATCCCAGAGAAGAACAGGAGAGAAATTTCCAAGTACCTCTTTCAAGGTTACTCCAGTTCTCGAATTTTTTGTTCTAACGCGGTGATTGATTTGATTTATTGTTTTGTGTTCAGTTCCACTCGTTAGTAACCCAGGAACCTATGAAACATGATAAGGTTTTGTTTTTATGCTTTGATTTGGTTGCTTATGATCCAAATAGATCGTTGAATACAATAGCATATATTTTACTTTGGTAAGTGATTCAGGAACTTCAATGATAGCTTTTAAGAACCTATATATCTTCTGTTGTTATCATTCTTTCCATTTTGTTTTTTGTTTTGTTGTGCAGTGGAAACATTGAGTTGTCTTGTGTAGCTTATGCAAATTTGTAGCTTTACTTGAGAAGGACAATTGAGTTGAATTGGACTAGTGAAATCTAAAGGCTTTTGACGAGGAAGATGGTATCTAACATCTTTTTGTATTTGTTGGGAGCTTGTAGAGGGAGTTTGCTATGCCAAGAAGGACTATAATCTTGCCAAGCACCCAGATATCGATGTTCCTAACTTGCAGGTGATTAAGCTCATGCAGAGCTTCAAGTCCAAGGAGTACGTTCGTGAGACATTTGCTTGGATGCATTACTACTGGTACCTTACGAATGATGGAATTGAATTTCTGAGGACATACCTCAATCTTCCATCAGAAATTGTCCCTGCCACTTTGAAGAAATCTGCGAAGCCTGCAGGTCGACCCATGGGTGGTCCACCAGGTGACCGGCCCAGGTAATATATTCATGTTCAGCAATCTCCTGGTTCTCTAGCTTTTATAATTCTCTCCAAGCGCCACTTGGTTGCTTAAATTGTGATTAATATGTTGTTTCTCATTGTGTATAGAGGCCCACCTCGCTTTGAAGGTGATCGACCCAGGTTTGGTGACAGAGAAGGATATCGTGGGGGTCCTCGAGGAGGTGATTTTGGTGGTGAGAAGGGAGGTGCTCCTGCAGATTTCCAACCATCATTCAGGGTAATCTCACCTTGGTTATTTTATATACAGTGGATGGAGAAATATCTCAGTTTTCTGCTTGTATAAATAGGCTGCAGTATGCAATATCTTTGTCTTCATGCAGTTTTCAGAAAGAAGGGATTTGTTTCTTATTTCCTAACATTTCCTTATCCTCTTTAAACAAAGCATTCCACAATCAAAATATAGTGGTAGCAATCAATTCCATCCTATTAAATTCATCATCTGTTATACTGGTATAAGTTGCAGTTCAGGCTTATAGTTTTAGAACCTTCAGTTACGCTACATTGTTTAAGTTTGGCTTTGATATCCATTACTTGTTGGAATGACTGAATGCATTTAGTTGACACTGCTTTTGTTCTGCATTATCTATCTTTTCACCCGTTCTTAGTTGGTTTCATCCTTGCAATCCTGCAGGGCTCTGGTGGAAGGCCTGCCTTTGGTAGAGGTGGTGGAGGATATGGTGGGGGGGCTCAAAGTAGTTCTTCTGGCTTTGCTTGAATGTCTTCAAGTGTTTTCTGTGGTTTCGTTTTCCCAAATGTAGTAGCTTTGATATTTAAGAACTGTTTTCATCTGTTGAGACTTGAGGTTTTGAAGATTGAAAGTTGTTTCTGAATTGAAGTATAAATTTTTGCTAAATTAGAATTTCTTTCCCACAAGTAATAGATTTCCAGTTGAATTACAGAATAAAATCAGAATCCATGTATAACCGGTAGTCATGAACTAAGGATTCCTGCACCGCAAAGGTTGACAAGTGGGGAGCGTTTGGATTACATAAACCTGTTTTTTCATGTTAAAATAAGAAACCTGAATGGAACAGTTTTTTTTTCTGCAATTTATAAATTGGAAACATCAATTAAAGGTAAGATTGTATGTTATTAGCTTTCTTCAAACTTTTACATGTCAGCACATTATTATTAAGTTGTTTTTGATTATATACTAATTTAGGAGTGACAAGCTTGGATTGCAAACGTAATAAAAAAGGATTGTGACTAGCAGGAGGCCGGCTGTGACCAGCTGGAGGACTAATCGAAACTCGAGACTAAAATAACGTGATTTTCAATTAGTTCGAATTGGTTCGGATTAAATAGGATGATTAACTTAAATCTGAATTGAATCTAAAACCTTCATCCATCAATTTGAATATGGCAAAACGATTATTCCGAATTTTAATTGGATTTACAACCTTTTTCCATCAATTCAGGTCAGGCTGAATTTGTTTCTTTTATTCTGTTTTCTTCTTTTTTCAGCATTTTTGTTGCAATTGCAATGTGAAGTTATGTTGACTTTGCTAGAGCATATTATATTGCTTGTAGAATATTTCAGATAAGGAAAGAAAAAAAGTGCAGTCAGAAAGGAGAGTTCTATAAATCATCTGGTGCTAATTTATATAACTCGCTCACATAAGGAAACTTACAAGGAAATAACTCACTCACATGAAATAAGAGCTCAGATCACCTGTCCAAGAAATCCCTGTCCACCTCTGTCCAATTAACAAACGACGTCGTTTGTTACAAAAGTTTACAGCCTGATGACAGGCGCTGTGGGTCCCACCCACTGGAGCCGTGTTTGCGCGCTGGAGTGAGCCTCCACCCACTTTCTTCAGCTACGTTAGAAATAAATTTTTATTTCTAAGGTAAACAATTTTTGTAATATTTGTAGTATTATGATATATATGTTATTATTTAAATTCATGTTATAATATAATTATATATATATAAGAATAAATAATAGTTAATTTAATAAACAATTTATATATATAATAATACTGATAAATTTTTTTATATAATATAATTTTTATATATTATTTACATATAATAATACTGTTTAATGAAATAGAGTAACTTCTATTATTATTATTATGATTATTACCATAAGTATTATATAAATTGTTTATTATAATATAGAATTTATAAATAAAATCA
>JANZLX010000007.1:26451943-26470103 GCA_025531955.1 Erythroxylum orinocense | reverse complement strand
GATGCATCTTGAAGATGTCGAAATCTTTTGATCGGAAAAGGGATTTGGATTCTATAATGGTTGCTGTAAGATCGCTGAGGAAGCAGGCAAAACGCTGGTTCAGTGAAAATGGAAGCGGTTTAGAGTCCGAATTATTTGCAAAAGCATCAGCATGGTACCATGTCACATATCATCCTACTTTCTGGGGTCGCTACAATGAGGGTATGGACCGTGATCATTTCTTAAGTTTCCCATGGTGTGCATACGACAAACTCATCGACATTAAAAGGAGAAATGAAGTCAATGGGGCGAATCTCCTAGCGTCTCAGCTCAATCATTCACTGAGGCTTTATGATAAGTAAATCATTTCCATTGAGGTCCTAGTGACGCCCTTTGGTCCAATCAAAGGTTTCATGTACCTTTTAAGTTAAGCCTAAAAGAAAATAAAACATACAATTTACAAATCATATGAAAAATCACTTCATGAAAAGTTATAAAAAAGAGCTAACATGTTGACTTAATTTATCTAGAATTTGTGTCTTTATTTGTGAAAAATAAGTTTCTTGGTTTATTAAAAAAAAGGGTATTTTTCTTGATTAAATTTGGAAAGATATTTCCATTTATTAGTTAAGAAAAAAATGAGCATTATTTAATTTTTTGTAAGCAATTTTCTAATTTATTGAAGAATGACTTTCTAATTAATTAAGAAATTAATCTCTATATAAATATTGCAAATGACTTTCTTAACAAAATTAAATGTGTTTTATTTAATTTTGGAAGTAGTTTTCTTTAATATTATATTAGAAATAATTTCCTGATTGGATTATAATGAATTACTTATAAAATTTTGAAAAAAGAGATTTCCCAAAATTATAATAAGTAAGAAACATAATTTATTAAAAAAAATTTCAAATCAAATTAAATTTATATTTGGAATAGGAATTTAATCCAATTAGAACTCATTAGATTTAATCTAATGTAATTATCGAAAGATCTAGAAATGTTATTTTAGATTACAAGATTAATAACTAAAACCAAACAAGGAAGGATGTTTCATGAAGATAATTAGATCAAATTGGTATGAGAAATTGCTTAGTATTAATATATGTTTGATATAATTGACGCATATTTGATTACATATTTTATATGTATGATAATTACATGCATTTTTATGTACAATGAGATTACTTGAAATGAAACCACTTATTGAAATGTATAGTACATGATGAAAACGTGATTGTTACGTTATTGTTTTTAAGGGTAAACTATAGTTATGTTTATTGTAAGGCTTAGAGAGTGATTCAAGGCGCTTCTAATTAGTGATTATAAGAATTTAATGGCAAAGTTAGAAATATATATAAAATATGTTTTGACAAGAGATATCACCTAATGAATATAGGAGTCACATAAGATGGGATTGATCAAATACGATCCAGATATAAAAGATGAGGGAGATGGTCGTGATGAGCTCTTTGAAATTATCCATCATAATGCGTCTTTACGACTAGTAGTTCGTGGGAGCATTAGAATACATCGCACTACGAACATATTTTTTGTATGGATTATCTCCATGACACTTCTAGCGTATGATTAGAATGGAGGAAGAATACAATCTAGTAAAATAAAGGTTTCCACACTACTACTTCCTATGATAAGATAAATGCATGATATTTTGAGTCATACCTAGGTGGTTAGGGTGATAATTGGGCAATCATCAGGAATCTGGACATGTTCTTCCTGTGAAACATGACTGAGAGGATGCCAATACATTTGAGATATGTTGGTAGTAGGGCATCTACCTACTTAAAATAAATTGGACCTACTACTGTAGCAGTGGTGAGTCTAGGTCGATCCCACAGAGAATGTGTATAAAGTTGTTGAAATGAAATTAATTGGTGTTTAGGTTTTTGGGGGGCTTTGGTTTAATAACAAAATAAAGTAAAACTAACCTAGTGTAAGCAAATAAAAGAAAACATTAAAAATGAGGAATTCGATAAGGACCCAGTTCTTTGATTCATTCTCGGCCTAAACCCTAATTAGACATATTTTATTAATTTGTTGTTCTTTTATCTCTCCTTGAACTATTGGTCGTAGATTAACAACAAGCTCTGTTAATGCTGGTTTTTTCTTAGGTCTTAGTTAACTAAGAAGAACTAGTTAATTAACCCTAGCTATCAAATATCCTAGGAGACGCTCGCTAAGTTTGATCAGACAATCGCCTTAAGAGTGAGAAAAATAGACCAAACTAAGCAATAATTACACAAGCTCGGATTATTTAAAATAGGTTATATTATCCTTAATAATTACCAACCATTAACCACTACAAATGAATCGGAAAAAACAACAATTACGTATTTTATTTGATCCAAGAAATAGAACAGACGATATGACATCATTTTGAGATGAAAGTGACATCATTTTGAGATGAAAGTGACATCATTAAACGATACAAGGTTGGAAAAATTACCATAACTTTCCCTACAAAGATCGAATTAAGGTGTTCTTTAGATGATGGGAAAGAAGAGTTCAAGAACTACAACTCTCATGAAGATCACGAAGACAAATGCTTTCATCTTAAGGGCTAAAAATAGAACAGACAATATGATATCATTTTGAGACGAAGGTAACGTCATCAGACGAGACAAGGTTGGGAAAATTGCCATAACTTTCCCTACAAATATCGGATTAAGGTATTCTTTAGATGGTTGGAAAGAAGACTTCAAGAGCTACAAAACTTATAAATACCAGAAGAAAATTCTTTCATTTGAGGGGTTAAAAATGAAACAGACGATATGACATCATTTTGAGACGAAGGTGACATCATCAGACGATACAAGGTTGGAAAAATTGCCATAACTTTCCCTACAGATATCGGATTAAGGTGTTCTTTAGATAGTTGGAAAGAAGACTTCAAGAGCTACAACACTTATAAATACCACAAGAAAATTCTTTTATCTGAGGGGTTAAAAATGGAACAGACGATATGACGTCATTTTGAGACGAAGGTGACATCATCAGACGATACAAGGTTGGAAAAATTGCCATAGCTTTCCCTAAAGATATTAGATTAAGGTATTCTTTAGATGGTTGGAAAGAAGACTTCAGGAGCTACAACTATCATGAAGACCATAAAGACAAATTCTTTCATCTATGGGGTCAAAAATAGAATAGACTATATGACATCATTTTGAGACGAATGTGACATCATCAGATGATATAAGGATGGGAAAATTGCCATAACTTTCCCTACAGATATTGGATTAAGGTGTTCTTTAGATGGTTAGAAAGAAGACTTCAAAAGCTACAACTCTCATGTAGATCATGAAGACAAATTCTTTCATATGAATAGTAGAAAATGGAACAGAAGTTGACAATAAATAGTAACTGAGACGATAGGAATAAATAGTAACTGAGACAATAGTAATGAACAGTAACTGAGACGATGGGTATGAATAGTAACTGAGACGATAGGTATGAACAGTAACTGAGACTATAGGAATAAACAGTAACTGAGACGATAGAAATCACTTTCTACACTCTTCAGAACATCTCTCCTCATAATGACCATAACTTTTAGGTCAAATGTCTAAAAATTTCATGCTATATACCGTTGGAAAGATAAAAGAAAGATCTATAACTCTCAAGAAGGCAACTTTGCCGAATTCTATCTAAATTAATTCAGATTTTCACCTGAAGTCAAAACACAAATTTACATTCATCTCCTAATGTACTGCACCCAGTTCTCAAATTCAGGACAAATTTTGAGATTCTTAGAGACAGAAATGGAATTCAATGTCTTCATTCAAAATGTAGCCATATGTTTCTAGTTTAATCCAAACAAAGAATCGTCTCATTTGGACAACTAGAGAAAACGTTGTGGCTAAACTACTGAGCCATACTCAATGAATATTTTCCAGATCAACTCTTTGTTTCAAATTCTTTCCTTACATAACTCATACCAAGATCACCCTTTCTACTTCATTTACTCCTCATTCTCAACTCCATTTCAAATCAACATTATCCATAAAGAAAATTAGATCCATGAATAATCATGAACACAAATAACAAAACATACATATGTGTACATATCTTTCATCAACTTGCTTCACATATTCAACTTCATTTTTACTTTCATTTCATTTTTAACTTTCACCTTGATTTTTCCTATTACAAAATCTCTTATTCACCAAAACATCGTAGCAAATCATGAATCTATCCACATTTATCATTCCTAACTTTACTCTTGTCTATTATTTCTTGGTTCAAGAACTTTCATTCATTGGTTCTTTACTTATGACTAATCACCAAAATTTTCCATTCAATAGCTCTATTCTTTCATGAAAAGTTCGGGGTCCAACAGCAACCAACTATTTAAAAGTTCTTGGATTGGTTATGGCTTCCTTATGTTCAACTCCTTGTTATATTCCCTAAGTTGTTTTGGTTTCACTATGTAGCCACTACAATGTCCTTTCGATTGCCGGTTCAAATTTTAGAGGTTCTCTATGTGAGGATGTTGTTACTACCGTACAACAAAACTAACAATCGTGTAAAGATTAAGAAATAAATGACTATAAACAGAAAATATATATACAAAACAACATTGAAATCAAAGGCAAAAACTAAAGTATCACATTCCCCAACAACTACGTCAAAATTGGTAGTACGTCGTAACATTACAAAAAATAACTAAACTTAAAACTATAGCGTGTGATGAGTCTAAGTTGATCCTATAAAGAGTGTATGTAAAGCATTTGCAGTGAAAGAAATTAATGTTTAGGTTAAAGGGGGGTTTGGTTTGGTTTTGAATAACAAAATAAAATAAAACTAAATTAATGAAAGTAAATTAAAGCAAATAGTTAAAAATGATGAAAGTGATGAATGCATTTAGGATCCAGATCTGAGTTCAATCTCAACCTACACATAATTAAACATATGTAATTTTCATATTGCTTTGACACCTCTCTTAGAACTATTGATTATATATTAACAAGTTCTGTTAACTCTAATTTTCCCTTAGATTGTGTTTAATTAAAACAAGCTTTTTAACTAAACCTAGTTATTGAACAACCTAAAATAAGATCTCTAGATTTAATTAGATAGCTACATTAAAAATAAGGAAAACATATCAATCGAGTCAATAACCACAAAAGTTTGGGTCATTTAACCTATGTTACGTTATCCCTAATGATTTACAACCATTAGTTGCCATAAATAAATCTATAACATAATAATTACATATTGTGTTTAAGATTATAGTAATGGGTTCATATATAAACAATTAAACAATAACAAGAATACTAATTATGAATATATTAATACCTAAATCAATAGAAATAAAATAATGTAAACAATCCCTAAAGAGAGAAAGAACAACAATACACAATGATGATAGCTTAAATACGATCCTCGGTGTCGACTTCAACTGTGAACCAGAATGGGGAAGCTTAGCCCTCTATGGTCTCCAAAGAGTAAGTTCTCTAACCTTTCATGAAGTCCTAAAATGACTCTTCCCATTTTTGCCATCCAAATGTTCTATTTATATAAAAAAGGAGGTTTTTGGGCATATACAGAGTTTGATGCACGACCATGTATGAAACTGTGCAAGTAAAAAAAAACATTTCAAACTCGTGAAGGTAAATGATTGGATACACGACCATGTATCCAACCGTGAAAGCCAAAAATTTAACTTCTGAATGCATACACGGCTGTGTATCTCCCAGGTTTTGCTGAATTGTTGAATTCTTGTGATTTCTTGTCCAATCCTCACCTTAATCCATCTCCTTCTTAGTCCATAAGAGTAATTGAAATGTTGGCTTAATGAATGTGCTCTTAACTCATTTTAACTTTTATGCTTATAAATTATACCTAAAATCTTAAGCATTTCACAACAATAATCACTAAGTGTTAAGAAGTGAATGTATAAACAATTAAGCACACATCACTCACATACATCCAATATTAAGAAAATTTTCCCTTTCCATCTTTTGAAATTATCTCCATTGAATATTTAAAATTTTGAAATATCAGGAAATGGTTTAACAAAGGGAAGAATTATTGTAATAGAAGAATTTACATTTTTTATGGCAACCACATATGAATTAGAACCTATATTAGCTAAATTTTAACCTTTAGCAACTTGAGCACCTTCACTGGTAACATCCCTTGTTATACATCTGGGAGTAACACTTTCATTCTAATATAAGAATACCATGACTAAACACAAAGAAATTCCTTATGCAAGCATGCCATGCTCTGAAACCTATATGCAATTATTATTGGTTTATGCCCTACATCCAATCACCTTGGTTGTAGTTTAGTGATAATATAATTTAAAGGCATTATTTATCTTGTACACATTTAGATATATATGGTAAAGTCCATGGGATAATTATACGTTGCAAATGAAATGATAATGAGATTATAATTATGATAATCATATTGCATTTATGTATTATCCCTAAATGTTCCTAATCATTATTCTATTAAGATTGGATATTAATAGAACGTAAAAGGACTAGTACACATTATATTTTTCCTTATAAAAGAACCAGTTGATCTCATAGACTAAAGTAAAGAGATATTTAAATAAACATGTTAGTACTTGTTAAAGAACAAGTTCACTGAACAAACTTAATATGAGAAATCCATTTGGAACATTACATATGCGTTTATGGAATTCTCTTTTTCATGATTGTATAAGTAATCATTTAACTTGAGATCTCCAAAGTTATCTTGTATAGGAACTGTTATGTTTTGATACTACTTATGACCTATTTAATCATAGGTCGTTTAATCGGTAGTCATTAAATGTAGCATGAACTATATGAAGATAGTTGTATGATCAAGATAGGATTCTTCATCCTAAAGTAATTAGGAAGAATATTCCGTTGTTCTCAATTAGCATTGATTCGGAAAATCCTTGGCCACGGTGGAATGAAGTTTTGTAAATAGTTTAAAAATGTCATTGATTGAATCAATAGCTAATGGCAGATAACAAATACGATTGGACTTAAAATATAGTTGACATTAATTCCATTCTCTATATCTAATTAGAAACTTGTATAATAAAATGATTAAATTATACGAAAAAATCATAACCAGAAAGGTTAGTCAAAACTACTTTGACATTCCTAAATATTTAGGTGGTCATTATGCGTTACTAGATGCCAATATTAATCTATAATTATAAATTGTTTAATTAGAGAATTAAAGTTAAATTAAAAGGAGTTTAATTAATCTAATTTTAACTATGAATTAGAATTAGAATTTATAATCATTTTCAATATATCTGCGAACCTAATGAGTCTTACATATAGAATGAGTTAAAGAGAGCAAAGTTAATTTAATCAAGTTGGACATGATCATAAAGTTTGAGAAACTTTATGATTAAATATGAGATATTTAATAAATAAGGATCAATAAGAGATATTGAATCTAATTTGGGCATAATTGGTATTAATTAGAATTATTTTAATTTTAATTAAAGTTTTATCGAAATTAGATTTTAATTTCAATTAAATTACTAAAATGTCTTAAACCTATTATAAATATACTTAAGCCTCTAATAGAGCTAACACTTCTTGCTTAATCCTCTTTGTAAGGGTTATATAGTTCTCTTAACCCATTCTAAGGATATTGTTAGAGGTCCGACATTTGTGCAACTACAGTAGTTAAGACTGATCGATTTCGGTAATGATTCAAGGAATACGATAAGAAAATGATCAAGCTTTAGAATAAGATACGAATAAGTTTCCATTTTATTATGATTTGTATTAATCATTTTATAGAATTAAAAGATCTTGGTTTTCTAGAAATCAAATGTTACAAAAGAATTTTGTTATTATTCCATTGCGGCTGAGATCGGATCCCATCTCCATTTTCCAATAGTTACAATTAGGGATGGCAATGGGTTGGGTTCGGTTCGGGTTTTACTCTACCCATATCCATATCCATTTTTTATGACTCAACCCATATTCATATCCATATCCATCGGTTTTTACGATTTACTACCCATATCTAAATCCATTGGATCGGGTAGTGCGGCTATGGATCGGGTTGAAAACCCACTGCCATCCCTACCCTCCACCGTGTCTTCCTAATCTAACACATGGCTGTCTTTTCTTATTTATTGAAAATTATCCCACCTAGATTTAATACAGCATAGAGAATATTCCTCAAAGAACAAGGATTCTTAATCTGTTAGACCAATTTATTATGTATTATTTCATATTTAAACAAAAGTGTAATTTTGAACCGTACCCTTAATTTTCTATATTGCAATAACATATGAAGAGTTTATTACGTGTGGAGCCCTGTCTTATTCGTTAAGCAAGTGCGGACAAGTTGGGTAAGGATGGGAGGAGCGAGTCCAAATCTTTTGTCCAGTTTTATGGTGTCTTATTGTGTCCAGTGAATCTCAGCCATTCATTTATGCAGGCCCCACGTTTATTTATGTGGAGCCAACGCGGGACCCACATAAATGAATGGCTGAGATTCACTGGATACAATAAGACACCATAAAACTAGACAGAGGATTTGTTCCCGGGAGAAGCTGGGGATACTAGCTCCTCATAAAGACGACGGAGTGATAGTCGTCTTCAAGAATCAAGAGGAGCCCAGTTAATCCAATTTATTAAGAACAGTGGCAGCAAGCCATGACGGCTGAACTAAAGGCATTGGAAAGGAACCGTACTTGGACACTTGTTCCCCTTCCTCCCGGTCATAAGCCCATTGGTTGTCGTTGGGTTTACAAAATTAAATATAACTCAGATGGCACCATTGAGCGCTACAAAGCCCGTTTGGTCGCCAAAGGCTATACACAAGTGGAAGGCATAGATTACAAGGAGATGTTTTCCCCGATTGCTAAGCTTACAACTTTGCGTTGTCTTCTTACTATAGCCGCAACAAGGAACTGGTCCATTTATCAGCTTGATGTCCAAAATGCCTTCCTCCATGGCGACTTAGATGAGGTCGTTTACATGACTCCACCTCCTGGGCTTCATCGACAGGGGGAGAACACTGTGTGTCAGCTACATAAGTCACTCTACGGCTTAAAACAAGCATCCCGTAATTGGTTTTCTACCTTGTCAAACGTTCTTCAAAAAGCTGGCTATGTGCAATCACAGGCAGACTACTCCCTTTTCACTAAGGTTCAAGGAATTTCTATCACTGTTATCCTCATTTACGTCGATGACATATTATTGATTGGGAATGACATGCAAGAAATCAAGCAGCTTAAACAATATCTACTCAAGCATTTCCATATAAAAGATTTAGGTGACTTGAAATATTTTTTGGGAATTGAGTTTTCTCGCTCCAGCAAAGGCATCTTCATGTCCCAAAGAAAATATGCTCTGGATATTTTACAAGACTCGGGGCTCACAGGTGCAAAGCCGGAAAAGTTTCCGATGGAGCAGAATTTGAAAATGTCTCTTACTGATGGGGACAAACTACATGACGCAACCAAGTATCGAAGATTAGTTGGCAGATTGATCTACCTAACTGTCACTAGACTAGATATAGTATATTCAGTTCGTGTATTAAGTCAATTTATGCATGAACCATACAAATCTCATTGGAATGCGGCAGTTCGAGTTCTCAAATACGTCAAAGGAACTCCTGGACAGGGACTGCTTTTACCGTCCAAAAATGATTTGAATTTGAAAGCCTTTTGTAACCCTGATTGGGGGGGGCTGTCGGATAACTCGTCGATCGGTGTCAGGGTATTGTATTTTTCTCGGGTCTTCACTTATATCCTAGAAATAAAAAAAACAGACCAACGTATCCAGATCATCGGCTGAAGCAGAATACCGAGCCATGGCAAATACATACTTGGAATTAACTTGGTTAAGATACATTCTTTAGGATTTACGGGTGCCGCAAGCAGATCCTTCACCTCTATATTGTGAGAACCAGGCAGCATTACATAGAGCAGCAAATCCGGTCTTTCACGAGCGAACGAAACATATCGAGATAGATTGTCACATTGTTCGAGAGAAATTACAAGATGGGGTAATACGGCCGACTTATGTTCCAACAAGGGGTCAACTGGCGGACATTTTTACCAAACCTCTGGGAAGAGAATCGTTTGAATTTCTGTGAGGCAAGTTGGCCGTTTTCGATCCACACTCACCAACTTGAAGGGGGGTATTAGGAAAGATTTGTATACCGTTGTATGTAATTTTCTTTGCCATTTTTAGTCTATTTAGATTATTCTTTTACATATAGATAGCATTGTATCAACCTTAGTTTAAGGAGTAGATGACTGTTGTAAAATTGCATAAATACCTTGTGTATTTCGGATGATCAATATAACCCTATTCACCAATCTGTCTTCATTATTTTACAAAATGGCTCCTCTGTCTTTCAAGAATTCAACCACTGCTTGCACACGAGCAGTCCCTGGAATGTAAGGAAGCAAAAAAAGGGGTGAGCGACCATAGACCACTTCAAAAGGAGTGACTTTGGTTGTCGAATGTATGCTAGCATTATAACTATATGCAGCCCATGGCAACCAATCGAACCAAGAACGAGGTTGGTCTCCTTCAAAGCACCTCAAGTACTATTCTAGGGTACGGTTGGTGACTTCTATTTGCCCATCAGTTTGTGGATGATAGCTTGAGCTCATATGGAGGCATGTTCCCTGCAACTGAAACAATCCTTTCCGAAAATTGCTCATGAACACGTTGTCCCTGTCACTAACAATGGAATGCGAAAAACCATGTAATTTAATAATGTTAGCGATAAAAACCTTCACAACATCAGATGCAGTGAAGGGTTGTTTCAAAGGAACAAAATGGATATATTTGGATAAGCAATCCACCATACCTATAACTGAGGTATATCCTTTAGATGGAGGTAATCCCACAATGAAATCCATGAAAATTTTTGTCTAAACTATGATTGGAATGGAAAGTGGTTGAAGTAGCCCGACAGGAGTCATATTGTCTGTCTTGAATCGTTGGCAGATTAAGCACTCTCGAATAAATTTCCTTATTGATTTCCACAGCCCAAGCCATGAGAAGCTTTGTTGGATTCGACTAAGAGTCTTATGGCATCCAAAATGCCCCCTACTGCCGATGAGTGACTTTCTTCAAGCACTAGTGGAATTAAAAAAGAATTTGGACTGAGAAAAATTCTACCTGACTTTAACCATATACCATCACATTTGACAAGTAGATTTTGGTTGGTATTCAACTTTCCAGAGTCCAATTGTTGATAGAAAGTATCATGTGCCACTTCCTACTTTAATGTCTCCCACCAATTAGCATGTGGTATTGAAAGTGAACAAAGTTGGGCGTGATTTTTATGACTTAGTGCATCAGCGCCCATATTTTCCCGACCTTGTTTGTATTCTATGACGTAATCATATCCCATCAACTTGTGCAACCATCGTCCCTGAGCAGGTGTGGTGATCTGTTGTTCCATCAGAAACTTTAAGCTCTGTTGGTCAATTTTCACCGTAAAGGGTCTGCCAAGGAGATATGGTCACCATTTATGCAACTGCCTTAATGATTGCGAGCATCTGCTTTTCATAAGTCGACAATGTCAAGGCTTCGCAAAAAAAAGCGATTGGTTGACCCTGTTATGTTAAGATGACGCCAATACCTGTGCCACAAGCATTGTATTCTACCTCAAACGGTTGTGAGAAATCTGGTAATTTTAGAACTGGGGAAGTAGATAATACCCTTTTTAGTTGCTGAAAGGATTGTTCTGCGACTGGTGTCCAATCAAATCCTTCTTTTGTGAGCAACTGGTTTAGGGGGCTACGATCTGTCCAAATTTATTGATAAATTTTCAGTAATATCTTGCTAATCCCAAAAATCCCCGTACTTCTCGTGTCGTTTGAGGACGTGGCCAATCTTGAACTGCCTGAATTTTCTTTGGGTCGACAGCTACTCCAGTTTCAGATATGATGTGGCCTAAATATTCAACCTGTTGAATCCTAAAGCAACACTTGGATTCTTTGGCAAATAGATTGTTAGATTGGAGAATTGTCAGAACTATGTGTAAATGTGAGAGATGGTCAGGCCAAGTTGCATTGTACACAAGTATATCATAAAAAAGTACAAGTATAAATTTACGTAAGTAGAGTCGAAAGAGATCATTCATCAAACTCTAAAAAGTTGCTGGTGCGTTGGTTAAATCAAAGGGCATTATTACGAACTCGTAGTGTCCTTCATGAGATCGGAAGGCAATCTTTGGTATGTCTTTGTCTTGCACTCTAATTTGATGGTAAACAAATCATAAATCGAGTTTGGAAAAATACCTTGCGCCATAGAGTTCATCTAACAATTCATCAATCACCGGAATGGGGTATTTATCCTTGATCGGGATCTCATTGAGTGCTCTATAATCCATGCAAAAACCTCCAGCTGCCATCGGACTTCTTAACCAATAAGATCGGCGACGAGAATGGACTATGACTGGGGCGAATGAGACCAGTTTGTAGTAGCTCTTGGATCAATTTTTCAATTTGTGTTTTCTGATAATACAGGTATCTGTAAGGATGAACAGAGATGGGTCCAATTTGGGGTTGCACTGGAATGCATTGATCGTGAGTTCTTGCTAGAGGAAGGGCTGTGGGAATTTCAAAAACTGTCTTGAATTGGAGAAGTGATGTTAACTCAGAAGGGGTTTTGTCGTCATTGGGCTCATCATTTGTCAAGACTAAATGCAAAAACAACCCAGCTCCTTGCATCACGTGAATTGCTTTGTTCTTCAAGGCTACTAACTCACATTGCTTCATGCCTTGGAATTTATATTCCTTCCCTTTAGTTTTGATTATCATAGTGAGGTGCTTGTAATATGTCTCAACCGGGCCTAATGTGGCTAACCATGATTCTCCCAATACTACTAAACATGTTGCAACCAGTAGTACATAAAAGTTGGTCGTGGTACAATATCCTTGGATGTCTACTTTTATGGCTTGACATCTTCCTGCCCATTCAACCCGTTCTTTATTAACAACCACCACATGAAAAGGTTTATCAGTTAATACCATTAAAGACAGCTTATTGGCAAGTGCTTGATCGATAAAAGTATGTGTGCTGCCTCCGTCGATTAAGATGGCTACTTGTTTGCCTCGGATTTTGTTGTTGAGCTATAAAGTATGTTGGTGTTCTATTCCTAATAATGCGTGGAGTGAGATATCCGGAGTTGCAACTTCGGTGCCGAAGTTTTCGTTATCAGGTTCCCATTTTGTTGCTTGTAAATTTTTGATCATAAACAGCTGGGGACGATGACATCTGTGGCCGGCACGAACCTCTCGTCGTAGTAGTAACATAGGCCCTTATTGCGCCGTTCCTTGGCTTCTTGTGGTGATAAATGACGAACAGGTACCGATTCATTAGAAGCTCCTTTCGTCGTTGGTGCTGGGCTAAGAATACTCGCAAGAGAGCTACTGGTTGTTGCTGAACTAGCTGCCCATGAGTTTTTGACAGTGGTTGGACCTTTCTTCTGCAACATGTTCCTCTCTTCAATTAATCTAGCAACCCCGATAGCAGTAGCAAGACTTCGTGGCTGCTTAATCTTAATATCGAGCCTAATCTCATCTTTTAAACCTGTAATGAAACAACCAACAAGAAAATTTTCAGGTAAGTCGTCCACCCGATGTGATAGTTTCTTAAACTCCTTTTGATAGGCTGCGACTGTTGTGGATTGTTTAAGTCTGGTCAAGGCTTCGAACAGATCCTTGTAATTGGTGGGTCCAAAACAGTGTAACACTGCCATTGTGAAGTCTTCCCACATCATTGGGCCCTTAAACATATATAGCCAACGGTGCCATTGAAGAGCAATTCCTTCCAAGTGAAACAAGGCCAACTGAAATCGTTGAGTCCCCGCCATTTTCTTGAAATCAAAGTACTGTTCCGCCTTGTATGTCCACCCTTGCGGATCTTCACCGTCGAATTGTGGGAAATTAAGCTTAAGGTTATGGTTGTTGCAAGTGTTGGAGTGATTACTACTGGAATCTGGGTGTGTATTTGGAATGACAAAGTTTGTGGTGTTTGGTTAGGAAAAGTCGAATTGGGTGGCTTAGTGGTGTCTAGTGAGCTTAAGGGATTAATTTTGGGAATGGAAGCAGTTAAGGATTGTATTTGTTGGTGTTGTCAATCTTGGGTGGCTCTGATGTTCTCAAGTTTAGTGAGGATGGATTAGAGAGTGGTATGGATTTGATCAATGCTTGAATCATGTCGTCCAAGGATCTCATTGAGCTCATTGTGGAATTCGGCGTTGCTTTGATTTCGAGTATTCATATTATTCAACTTGGCTCTGATACCACAAATTGATAAGAATTTCAATAGGAAGAAGCTGATAAAGCAGGAGTAGAGGGTTAATAGGGGAGTAATTCTCTTCCTCTATTCACTGATACTATCAGGCTTTTATAGCCAAAACATCAATAGACTGTCCAAGACTTCTCGTAAATTAAGCAACTATTGGTGAGACCATGTCCTCCTACAAACTAGGAACAAATAATCCACTAAGTAATAATTGAGCTAAAAATAAGGGAAAGCCAATAACTGAACATAAACAGAGTAAGACTCAGTCATGCAGTATCCCAACATCAACTTCACTGATGCAGCTCAAGCAACCGTTCATGGCTCGTATCACCTTATCAACTTTGTCTCCTAAAATGTCTTTCATGACCTTGCACAGATTCTTGAAAGATTTCTTCTTCTCCTCTTTCTGCTTCTTCTCTTCCTCTGTCTCGTCATCGACCTTCAACCCTTCTTTTGTAGCAGAGACCAACTTCTTATCATTGTATTCCTTCAACTGCCCGACCGCGTACTCATCAATGACTTCCACCTTGGTGATCTCTTCAGGTTTTCGCAGCCAAATTGGCTTTTGCTTGTTGATAAGTTGCCACTGGTGAGAGACCTCCTTGAATTTCTTCTTCGATTTTTTCTCCTCCTCATCAACCTCTTCAACACCTCCCTGTTCTTCCTTCGTAGGCTCATCATCCTCATCGTCACTTTTCGTCTTCTCTGTAGTTTTCTCAGTCCAAAAATAGATAGGGTAGCTGATAAACTCGGAGTACTTCTTGACAAGGTCCTTGATCCTCCTCTCCTCCAAGTACTCAAGCTGTATCAATACCCATAACCATAGATCAATATTAAAACACTAGAAAAATTATCTGACGAAATCTACCTAGAATGTTCAAACAGAACAAATCCTTTACCTGGCCTTCCTTAAGGTATAAAGTTATCTTAGTTCCTCTGCCAAGTTGCTCTCCGTTAACATCTCTTGTAACAATGAAGGAACCGCCGGATTGAGATTCCCAGATGTACTGTTCATCATCGTCGTGTTTTGTAGTCACGACGACCTTCTCTGCCACAAGGTAAGCAGAGTAGAAGCCAACACCGAATTGCCCAATCATGCTCACATCAGCTCCAACCTGCAGTGCCTCCACAAACTCCTTGGTTCCGGACCTGGCAATCGTACCCAAATTGTTCACCAGATCTGCCCAACAAATCAGAAGTCAGTGCCTCTCAATCAATACAATGTGAGTGTAGACTAATATTACTCAACCAGTGCACTTCCCTAGTCTCGCACAGAATATCACTGTACTAAGGATCAAATTCAAAATTTTCATACAAGTATAAGTAGAAACATAATAGGATTGAAGACAGAATCTAATTGCTTACCTGCTTTGGTCATACCAATGCCACTGTCAATTATAGAAAGCGTCCTGTTGGCCTTATCAGGAACAAGTCTGATGAGTAATTCGGGCTGAGCATCGAACTTGCTCTTGTCCGTTAAGCTCTCGAAGCTTGTCCTGGCCAAAGCCTAATCCACAAACAACATATCACCAAAATTATCCCTATTCCTTCAAAATTTGTCTACACTACACTCAAAAACATTCATTTTCCACACGTAAACAACAAGAACAGAAAGAGAATGAAGAAAACAGGAACTTGCGTCAGAGGAATTGCTGATGAGCTCTCGGAGGAAAATCTCTTTGTTGCTGTAGAAAGTGTTGATGATCAAACTCAAGAGCTGGTTGATCTCAGCGTGGAAAGTGAAGGTCTCAGCGTCTGCCATCTACACTTCCGCCTTAGTTATACCACACCACCACAAGCTTCACAAAATCTGAAAGTGAGAGCTCGAAGATTAAGAGAGCGAGAGAGATTCAAAACAAGTTCCAGAGAGTGATTTCATCTAGCAAATCTGTTCTTGGACAATAAATCCGAGAACAAATCAGCACAATATGACTCAAAGAAAGGTGGGCAGAAACTTAAATGGCTCTGATACCACTTTCTGTTCACTATCACAAATGTAAAAGTCTTTACATTTGTGTAGATGATTATTTCACTATCACAAATGTAAAGTCTTTACATTTGTGACAGTCAAATAATCATCTGCTCAAATGTAAAGACTTAACATTTGTGATAGTGAAATAATCATCTGCACAAATGTAAAGACTTAAGTTATGTTGGTTCGATAGTGATCGAACCAAGCAGAACTAAGACGCCGTGTGCCACCTGTCCCCCTTCTCCATCCATGACCCCAGGGAGAAAAGTAGACCCACTCCCACACCCACATCTTTGCGCAGATGATTATTTCATTTGTGCGCATAGAGTGCAAAATTCTCCATCCATCCACATCTATTTAATAGAAGTTTAGGTGTAATTAATCCAATTTATTAAGAATATTTCGTCATCCTTAGATTTTAATCGTTATCCCTTCAATTCCGCATTTGAATACCCATTAATTAAGTTAGATTAGTTAACATAGTTTTTATTTCAACAGCCGTGGCTTCTTTGTTGCTAGCTGCTTTACCTGTGGTTAGGGATAGTGATTTTGATCTAGTTTAGCATTGACGAGTTGATTTACATCGATTAGTGATAATAATGCACCTTCTTAAAGGCAAGCTTAAACTCGCTAGAAATATTAAAATGCAAATATTAATGAATAGACCATTCACTCAAAAAAAAAAAACAGACCATTCATTAAAATGCAAATATTAATGAATAGAAATATTAATAAATAGATGAATGGAGAAAAGTACACAACAAATAGTTTAGGATTGAATAGGACAGTGAGGCGACGACAATACCCTTCACAACCGACATTGCCACTATCTAATTGAAATTGAAATTGAATAGGATAGTGTCGTCGAGGATTGAATAGGATCCTCGTTGAAATATGGTAGAATTTTATGAACATTAAAAAAAATTATATAAAAATATAAAATGTTGTAAATAAATACATAATGTATGTAAAATAATATAGAACATTAGCTTGAATAAATCATAACCATCAAAAGACTTCAAATAATCTTTGAGGATTCATTTTTAAGCATCCTACTTGCCACAAACACATCCAACGTTCAAAAAAATAAAAGCTTTCTTTATAAACATTATTTAGGATTTTTAGTCTCTTAAGTTATTTTTTAATTATGCTCATCTTCTACCTAATTATAAAATTTTTATAATACATGGGTCTGAAAACGATTAGTAGTACTTAACCTTATTTCTAATTAGCAGAGAGACTTATTAAATAGATCACTTTCAACAAATGTTTCTAAATTATATATAAAACTAGAAATAACAAATTTTTAGTAAATATTTTAAATTTATAACAAATATAAAAATAGGTCAAATTTAACAAAAAAATTTAAATTCTTATTATGTTTGTTGACTATGATTATGTTGTTAAAAGAAATAATTTATTATCAGTAATTTTTTAAATTTTACGTTAAATAAATAAAAATAATATAAAAATAGTTATAAAAAATGTGATTAAATCTTATAAACGTATATATTAAACTAAGATTAAATGTAAATTTTATTTTATTTTATTTAAAATTTCAATATTTTTTAAATGGCTGTTTGGTTTAATTTTTGCTGTAGTGCTTATCTTTTGATTTCTGTTTTTTAAATAAAAACGAAATTATGTTTATTTTTTATTGTCAATATAATTATATTTTTATCATTAATAATAATTATATATTAGATAAAACCTAATGATAAATTCTTTTAATGAAATAAATTTATTTTAATCTCTTATATATTTGTTATATTCAAATAAATAATTTAAAAATAAATTTTTATTTTAAAATTAATATTTATTTTAAATATATTTTGACTATTAAATCATAATTTATTTGAAATTTATATATTTTCAAAATATTTTAATTCAATTATATTTATTAATAATTATTAAATTAAATTAATTTTAT
>JANZLX010000007.1:26352561-26365020 GCA_025531955.1 Erythroxylum orinocense | reverse complement strand
ATTATTTAATTATTTATTTATCTAATTGTAAACTTAAACGTTTAAACTTCAAAATATACATTTTAAAAAAAAATTCGTCAAACACAACACAAATTAAGATAACAAAGCTCACTAGTCATATTTCATCAAAAAAATTAAAAAAAGATCACTAGTCATAATATTCATTCAAGTTGAAATCATCAAAATTAAGGCATTTTAAATAGACCGGTCGGTTCTTTCTTTCACCAGTTCAACGGTTTTTACCGGTCTGACCTCAAAATGAACGAGTCAATCACTCACAAAAAATACAGGCTAAACCGGACTGTTTCATGCTTCGGTTCACCGATTTTTCGATCCGACTGACCAGTTCGGTCCAATTTTTAAAACACTGGTAAAAATACAAGAGAAGGCTATGTACATCAATGCCCCTTCTTAAATTTTTACAAAATGGACAATCTTATGCGTTGGCTAAGTTGAACTATCTTTTAATACTTCGTATCTGGTTGGTTGAGTTTTTGGAAGGTGAATAGGAATTTTTATCACTGCAAAAATTTTTTTAAAAAAATGAGTATTTAACTGTAAAATAAAAAATACTTTTTTAATAGATATAGTTTTCTTAGTAGCTAAAATATATCTTTTCAAAAAGTTTAAATTTGAAACTTCTCCAAAAAGTATTTTTTCAGATAAATTTTTCAGATCAACTGGCTTCTTGAAAAAACTTTATTGACAGAAATTTTACCGATATAAGCTTATTCAAACATATTTAAGAGCTTTTTGGCATGCTCAGGAATTGACATTGCAATCACTCAATACCATCCAACAATTCAACAAGTATGTATTCCACTTGGTTACCTAGTTCATTGTTTAATCGAAAAGGCACCGAAAGTTATCTCTATGGTCATACCCAAAAAGTGTAAATTAAAAAAAGGATTAGATTTAATTCCATATTAAAAAATCAAAATTAAGTTAATTTAAATTTAAATTTAGTTTGAGTTTATATATATATATATCTATATATATAATTTAATTCAAACGGTCTTAATCAATTTAATAAAATAATTTCTTAATTTACAAAATAAGTGTATACCAACATGAGATCTAATGTTAAAAATATACATGAGTTGGCATGAAGAGGCATAAGGCATTCAAGTTTGGACTTGAAATAGGGTTAAAGATAACCATTGAAACAGTCCTCGCGCAGAGTAGTACTTCAATCATATCTGATACAGAGTGCTTTCGAGGTCTATCCCGAAGAATATTAAAAGATTGACAGGTCAAGACCTAACTGTTCTATCTTCATTCTGTTTACTTTTATAAAGAACGGTCCGTTTTGTGAAATTCTAATGTCATTGACCATGGAATATCTTATCCCTAGCAGAAGAAAATTTTCTGCCTGCAACTCCAAGGTGACATTTGGACCGACCATCCGACATTATCCTATAAAAACTATGAAAATGGAACCTGGGACCCTGTCGATCTGTTGGCATCTCAACTGAATTTCAGAATTCAAAACTTGTAGCCTAACAAAGGTAGGGAATTCAGGTAACTTGGACAGTCTTTAGCATGTAAAGTCAAGATCGAATTCAAATACTCAAACTTGGGTACATTTTTTTTTATTTAATTCATTAATTTTGAATCGACTAAATCAGATTTAGACATATCAATTACTACTCCTGATGATCCTTCCATCTTCTTTACCTAAAGGCCCTGATTTAAACATATCAATTACTACTCCTATAATCCTTCCATCTTCTTTACCTAAAGGCCCTGTTTGGTTGGTACGGATTGTTGCAAAGGAAAGTAATCTTTTTCTTAAAATTTAAATTATTACGTTTGGTTCTTTTTTTTTTTGGTAATTGGGAAAGTAAAAACTTTCCTAATTTAAGGAAAGTAGTGACGCTTTCTTTATAATCTAAATCCCAACACCTCCCTTGATATTTAGATTACTTTCCTCAGGAATTTAATCTAAAAAATAACTATACAATTTAACTCTTCCTTCTCTCTCAACTTTAAGACTTTAAATCGACCGGTATTTGAATTTTGAATATTTTTGCTCATAAGTTTCAATCGACAATCTTCAGTTTTATATTTTTCCTTATTTAACGATTTCAATTTTTATTCTATTTGTAGGGATATAATTGGAAACATAAGTTAAAACTAAGTTACATTCTATAAAATATTGTTACATACCAAACACTATAATAAGAATCCACCAAACTTTTCTATTAGAATTTTTATAAGTATCCAAACATGTAAATATCTTTATTTTCCTATAGATTTATTTTCCAAGGAATTATATTCCAAATTCATTTTACTTTCTCGCCAACCAAACGGGGCCAAAAGGGATTAACAGATCCAGGAAAAGGAACGGCTGAAAACCTAAGGATAGATTTAGGCTTCTAGGCCCAGCAAAAAGAGTTGAATAGTCTGCAATTGTCGAACTGCCCAACAATGGTGATCAAAAGAGGTGCCCAAAGAGGCCAAAAGGCCCAGTCTGATTAGTTGCTTGGAAAATGAAGGAAATTTTAGGCAAAAGGGAAATTGGAATTTTCAATTGGATCCCACAATAACAAACAGGTAAATCAGTTCCTCCTACATAATGAGTTAAACTAAGCTGGATTTTAATTCATTATGCAAGCTAAGCAGGATAGATTGTTCTAACATTATAGTGGTTTTGACAACTTAACTTGCAATGGATATGATCATGCCGTAGCATATTTACCTAACGTGTGTATAGTGGGATCAGCATAGGCCTGAGCCCGGAAAAGTTTAAGGTCCAAACTTGATCAAACTGAGCTAGGTTTGGCATAGGCCTGAGCCCTGAAAATTTTCAGGTCTGAGTTTGATCAAACTGAGTTCGGCTTATTAGCATATTTACCTAATTTGTGTTTATAGTGGGGTTGGCCCGAGCCTGTTCAAACTGAGCTGGGCTTATTAGCATATTTACATAATGTGTGCTTATAGAGGCGTTGGCATAGGCCTGAGCCCGGAAGAGTTTCAGGTCCGCCTGATTAAACTTTAGCTCGGCTCATGCGGGGCCAGGCAAACCTGGGAGTATTATACTCGGAACATCGTCTGCTTGTATTAACTTCTGTACGAAGTTGGCAAGTATTTCACCATTGACAATCTCGCTTGAACTGCAATGTGTCAAGTATGTCCATTAAGAGATCAGAATGCAGAGTCCAGAAGCTCACAATTTCTTTGAATATAAACATTCCAAGTGATTCTTTATGCTGTCTGCAGTAATATCTTGGGATGAAAAAAGTCCTGAACCAAAAAAGCAGGGATTTTCCTCATCTTTTTTCCATTCTGAAATTGTGTCAGGAAAGACCTCTCAGTTTCTCCGCAAACTCAAGGCACTTGCCTGTGCTTATTATCAACTTACACACCAAAATCAGACAAATCGAATGATTCTTAGAACCTGAATCAAGATTGACTTTATTCTTTACATAGGCCAAAAAGGCTCATGGAGAAAAGGAGGTATGGATCGGTTCATTAAACCTCAGAATTATTCAGAAACAAAAGGGCAATCCTTCCCCAACATGAAAGGAAAACACTTGAACCAAATTCATCAAAACTTGGAAGCAAGGTACATGATACATGTATCACTATTAAATTGATGCTAGAAAAGTTGCTATCTGCTAGAGGAACTTGGAATCAAAACACAAACTTACAATAACCAACTATACACAACTTGAAAGTAATAAGAGTTATAACCACAAACAATTACCTGAATCTAGCAATCCTAAGCTCCATTTCAATACCTATCCACCAAAGAAGGAGAAAAACCCACGTTTTTTGGGCTCCTCCTCGACCATAACAGCTTTCATGGTGTCCTGCTCCACAAGTCTCCAAGCAGATTGTTCAAAAGCTAGACCAGCAAGTGTAGGAGGCTTATTCAACACAAGTGGGTAACCTCTGTTTGTGCTCCTTAAGACCTCGGAATCCTCAGGAATCACACCCAACAAAGACAATCCCAACATCTCCTGAACATCAAGCACAGACATCATGTCCTCACCTTTGATCATGTCTGTCCTAACCCTGTTCACAATCATCTTTATATCCCGAATCCCATCACATTCCAACAAACCTGTAACTCTATCTGCATCTCTCAAACTAGTTATGTCCGGCGTCGTCACGAGCACTGCCTCATTCGCCGGCGTTATAGCGGTGATAAACCCTGCATCGATTCCGGCGGGACAATCAATGAGTATGAAATCTGGGCATCCTTCGGGCCTCGCTTTAAGTGCCTCCACAAGCCAAACCAGTGCTTTACCGCCGAATCCCAATGGAAGCTTAGACCTGGGTTTTGAGATGCACAAAAGCTCGAAATTCGACCAACGTTTGTCTCGAACCAGAGCTTGGTCAAGCCTGCAATCACCATTCAGAACTTCCACGAGCGTGTAGTTTACGCGGTTCTCAAGCCCCAGTAGAAGGTCAAGGTTGCGGAGTCCAACGTCGGCGTCGACGGAGACAACGGAGAAGCCGAAGCGAGCCAAGGAGAGTCCGACATTGGCGGTGGTGGTGGTCTTGCCAACGCCACCTTTACCTGAAGTAATCACGACGACACGTGGGGTCTCGCCGGATAGTTCAGGCTTCCTATTGTATTGAAGAAGGGATTGGGTAGTGAAATGGTGATGGGGTCTTAGGGTTTGGGTTTTGGGAGTGAAATGTTTGAATGGTGTAAAGGAGTGAAGCAACGACGGTTTCGGGCAAGTTGGGATTGGCCTAAGAGACATCATTGAAAGAAAAGCTTGTGTCTTTGTGTGTGAATGGTGGTGGGTGTGGGTGAGAGTGATGATCTACCCTACTCCATAGCCAAGAGGAAAAGATCATTTGCGGAAAGAAGACTTTGGGTTTTAGAAGATTTGTGCTGGTGTAAATAAAACAAGAGGTTATTGGAAAAGCCCACTTCATAAAGTATGATGGACTTTGAATGTGTTAAGCATTTGGGTCAAAATGATCCATCCAAGTTTTGAATAAAAGAGATTAATTATTGAATTTAGACATTTTCTATATAAATTAAAATTATTCTAAACCTAGTTTAAATTTCTTGAAAATTTTGTTTTTAATATGTCATTAGGGATACCCTTGGTTAGAGGGCATTCGTAGAAAACAAAAGCCAAAATTACGTGACATTGTTATATCATATGAATTGAGAAAGAATTTTTTAACTTATGGAATCTTTCACTAATAAGCCTTGAGCGAGCGGGTTTTTTAGCCTTGCAAGGGTTAATTACTTAAATTAATCAACTATGTGTGTGAATTTCTCATTTAGTTCTTGATGTTATTTGTCACTCTAATTGACCTATAACTCAATTAATTGAAACCTTCTTCATTATCCAAAGCCAATTTGATCTCCAATATCATTTTTCAAGATTCAGAATCTGGACCATCCAAGGAATTTAAAGGCACGATTGGACGGCCAAGATTAAACTTACTGTGAGGGCCCACTCAACCAATCTGTTCTGTCTTGCCAAGTGGCGTGACGTTAGCTGACGTCAATATACCCACAGGTTTTAAGTACCAAAATCCACATCATTAACTGACACGTGTAAAGATATCGTTGGCTAAGACAATTGCCCTCACTATTACATGCCCTCTCTTCGGTCTTACTCTCTCTTTGCTTATATCTCTTCGTATCTTCACCAAACACCCTGATTTGTAACCCTAAATTCTATCCTTCTCTTCTCTTCCTGATTTCGACGAGTATGGGGAAAGCTTGAGGCACTCTCACTCTGTCTTTTCCATGTAATGAAGGTTCAAATTTGATGAAGTTTGGGGTGCTTCTCTTGTGTTTGTAGTGGATTGTTTTGCTTTTGCCAATTTCGATCGTATGATTGTTTACATCTTAAAGTTGGTGGTTTTTTCTTAATGGGTTTTCGGATCTGATCTTTGTATAGGACCTTTTGGCTTTTCATGGTTGGAATCTGTATACTTTTATATAAAGTTGATTGTGAATTGGGGTTGTGGTTAATAAGTATTGGCACAGTTCTGATTACCGATTGGTTCTTTGTTCATTTGATCAGGGAAGTAAAGTAGGAGATCTTTTCTGGTGTTGCCTACTTGGGACGTATGAATTTCTATATTTTTAAATGCTTACCTTTTGGCTAGAATTGATTCTTAATCAGATATGAGTCACAGTTTGTGGGTTGTTAATCTTCAGGTGATTGTGATGTAGATCTCACAAGATTTCATACCTAATTCGTTTATTTGTAGTTTGTAGATCTCACAAGATTTCATTTCAGTGAAGTTTCATGTATTGATCTGATCTTTTACAAAATCGATCCCTTTTGATTATATCGGAGCCCAATGTTACTATGGTAACCTGTGTCGCATGTTTTCGTTCGTGGCTTTCTATTTAATTTTTTTATTTTGAAATCTTTCCTTTCAATTGCAGTGATGTTTTAGGCTTTTAGCTATGTGCAGTGATCACAAAAATGGAAGTTGTAAATGTCTTGGTTGCCCGTTGCTCAATTGTGTTCTCTGTATGTCTATGTTTACTACTCTTTATCTTGTTCTGATCTGCTGATACTCATGACGTTGTCGCATTTCCAACTGCAGTAAAGGAAGGCCATGTGAGCTGCCTGAATTAGAATCCGTGTTGTTATTGCTTTGATTTTTTTGTTCAATATATTTTCTTAGTTATAATGAGTAAATGCAAGGGTTGTGGGAAGTTGGGGAGAATGGTGCCTAGGGATGGGTTTGTTAGTGGCTACCATGTTTCCCTTATGTTGTCCCCTGTCGTCTCTGTTTGGGATTGTATTGTTCGAAAGAAGAGGTATTCCTTCAGGCCCGAGTGGGTGTAGTCATTGATCTTCCTGGTTTTGTTTGTTTTGATTACTGAAACTAGGCAGTAAGTATTTAGTGTTAAACAGACAACAGAAAAGAAAAAGAGAGACAAAATTATGGGAAAATGTTTAAGTGTTAGAAAATATATTCTAGCATAGTTAGAAAGTTGATAAACAGATAGTAATCATAGTTGGCAGTTTCCATGGAGAGCATACCGTGCAATAAGGTGCAACCTGTTGTGAGAAAAGTTAAGAAGAAGCAGATGAAAGGTGAGCTGGACCATCTCAAACGGGCAGAGAAGAAGCAAAGGCGCTTAGAGAAAGCTCTTGCTGCGTCTGCAGCTATTCGATCTGAGCTTGAGAAGAAGAAAGAAAAGAAGATGGAAGAACAGCAGAGGCTTGATGAAGAGGGTGCTGCAATTGCAGAGGCTGTTGCTTTGCATGTGTTGCTTGGTGAGGACTCTGATGATTCGTGCAAATTTGCTTTAAACAAAGAAGTGTTCACCTCCTGGAACTGCAACAACGAAATTGAGCTCGTAATGGCTGAAGAGAAAGCATGCCTTCCTTACTGGGGCTGCACAAGGAGTTCACTTGAAAGAATTGGGTATGGAGCTGATCGTAAATGGGATGATATCCAAAATGGTGATTGGTCGTTTTCATATGGTTCTTTTAGAAAGGATTTTCATTCACCATACTTTGACGGTGGAAGTTGTGGGACTACAGAGTTCTCAGCTGGTCTTATTGCAGCTCAGGCTGTTTCATCCCTTAAGATAGCAGAGGAGGCCTGTGCTGATACAATTGTCTTCAATTGAATGCCAGGAGGGCTTCATAAGCAGTTTTTTGCTTTCTTTGCTGGGTCTTTGGTTTTTCTTCAGAATAAAACTATTGTATATATTCCCATGTTTCTCGTTGTCTTGCTTGCATTTTTTTTCCCGATCAAACAAATGTTGTACTTTGGTGCTCTCTGTTGCCTGTTGGTTTCTTTCAAATGCTCTTTGTATTCTTGTTCTGGTTGATTTTTACTACTGGAGCAACCTATAGCATCCTTAGTGGAAAGTGGTATTTGGATGTTCTTAGTTATTTTATTTGAACTGTAAAACAAATAGCACTAATCTGCTTGTACATTGTGGAATTTGGAAACAATTAACTTTAATATCATGTAAATAGCTGCTTTTTTTTGTTTGTTTTTTTTTATTGAGATATTTTAGGAAAGTTCTAATTATAAGAAAATACCTTTAAATCATCTACAGTCAAATTTTTGTTCAAGCTGAGTAGGTTTTTTTTATAGGAGGTAAAGTTCTAAAACAGTTGCATATATAAACTCGATTTAAACCTACGGCCTTAAAAAAATTTCTTATCAACTCTGCCCCTTGTAAATCTCTGCATTAGTTCCATGAAGTTAAGCCTATAACTTAAGGTTTCCCGCTAATTTCAATGACTAACAATGCAATCTGCACGTCATAAAGAGCACTCTCGTCTGCCCGTCACTTTCTTCCTTTGAAGTCAGTTGAGCCAATTCAGACCAATATTAACTCATTTCCTCGAGGAAAGTGACACAGAACGTCTAACGTGTACACGAACATGTTTAAAAGCTAATTATAGAATGCCACATGAATCGCATTCCAGATACCAAATATTATCAACAGTAATATCTGTTGTGAAGAGAACACTTCAAATCAATAGGCTTTGGATGTACTACGATCCTTTAGACAAACATTAATAATGCTTCGGTTGAAAGAACAAATGAGAATTTTACAGGGCTTTTCTATTATAAGCATTCAACCGTGCCGTATCCAAAGATGCCAAAGAAAGTGAATCTTCTTTCACACCACATTCATCATTGATTCATGTACTAGTTGTCAGACAATTGTCATCATGAATTTTGGCCAATTGGTAGATCCGATCTTTGATCTTGTTGCTACTGACTGAGCACATCTTCGTACTTATTTTCAATATCTGAGCTACTTGATGGTTTGGCACCAGATGTAATCAGGTTCTTGAACCATGAAGCCTGAAATCTAGGGCTCCCTCTGTTTGAACTGCTAGGGGACTTGGGAGCTGAGCCATTGCTTGAAGCAACACCTAAAAGGAAGCGATATGCCACTTTACTTGCTGATACAATCTCCGTCTTAGCTTGTCTCAACTGTGATTAAACCACACAAAGAAGTAAAAAGATGCTAATTGCCTCAACACAAATGTTGGAAAAGAAAAGATGAAATCCCAAGTATGCTTAATCAAAATTTATTAGTGGCAAGAAATGATGATGGATACAATACAACAGTTACCCAAAGGAGATAAAATTCAAACAGAAAACATTCAATTCAAAAATAAGTGGTCATTATGTAGGACAATGATCAATACATTTTGACTGCTAGTAATAAGTAAATGCTGATCAAGTATAACACACAGGAACAAAAGAGAGCATCTCACCCTTATTGCTGTGTTTCCTGCTACTTCCATAGCAGCATCACCAGCATTAGCAAAGCGATTAACCCAACCTGTTAATATTACCAGTGGAACACAAATTCCAATAGAAATAACATTACTAAGACTATAACTTCAAATCACATCAGAAACTAGAATATACATGCATCATGACCGATAGAACATCCTGTTTATAATTCATAACTGAGGCATTCTCACAAAGAAATTTGATTCTGTGTGAAATAAGGCACCTGGAAGTTTTGGCACCCCAAGCCTCTCACAGAACTCATCGCAGAAGTGATTGCAGTTCTTAGCTAACAAGTCGTATGAATTTCCAGGCCATTCTCTACTCAGCTCTCGCAAGATCTGATTTACCTTAAAGATCGGGAAGTTTGTTCGTCCTAGAACAATGCTCTCACGATATGTATACATCGGATTCCTTTTAGAAGGACAACTGAAAACTCCAGTTCCATGATCACAAAATCCAAATGACCATTCATCATCTCCATATACCTACAAAATATATAACGTAATCTATTAAACTAGGCATTCAAAGGCAAAAAGATTAAGTGCGAAGTTTGACCAATTTCGACGAAGGACACAAAATTATGTAAGGAACACCATCTTCATCCTCTTTCTTTCATGCACATGAATCTCTTTCTAGAACCAAGCATTTCCTAGTTTTGGCGAACATTCAGCGATTGGGTGGCATATTTGACATCAAAACCATGAAAACCGCAAAAGCAAGACTGACATGAGAATCAGTAACAAACTCCCGGATCTACCTAAGTAGCAAGATTCTACTATTGCTTAAAGACGCGCATTTCAGAGTCAAAAGACTCCATCTTGAAAAAATAGCCGTTAATAGACACAAATACAAACCCAAAATGATCTCATCCAACCAACATTGGCAAATCAATCCAGATAGAAATCAAACAGAAGCAAGTACGACGACGACGACGACAACCTGAACAGCGCTATGGAATATGCCACCCAGACCTATCCCGTCCTTGAAGATCTTGTTGATATTCATGATTGTGTTGTTCGTCTTCTCCGACCCACTATTCGTCACATCGTATATATGCAACGTAACCTCCGTCATTGTCACCCAAACCACGGAAACAAACCAAAACGAAAAACAAAAACAAAAACTAACTCTTAACCCTAAACGAAAATTCAAATCATCTTCTCCTCGACTCAAGTCCCTCTCGCTCCAACACTCTGAACAACCACTCGAGAGCGCGAAGAAGGATGCTTCGAACTTCAAACTTCAAACTCTACCTTTAACTGTGATTTGATTTCCAAACTTTCATTTCAATTTCAAATCTTATTCGTCTCCGAATTGCTTTTTCAAAAACAATCTTCTTGCATTTCCATTTCGAAGTCACTAGAAATGATTAACAGTTTGAGGTCAATTTGTAAATTATAAGATCTTTGAGGGCAAAGAGGAAAGGAATATCAATCACTTTTTGACAACTGGCCGACATTATCAGGAACATGCTTCTATGAATTATGATTAGATGCAGTTGGATACTGGTCCCCGTTCCACATCAGCCGACCCGTGATTATTCAAGTTGACCGACAGGTCTCAAATGACTATACCGCCCTCGCTTTGTCCGGTTAATTGTTTATTTAAATCTCCAACCGTTCCGTCCCGCCTAAAGTTTACAAATTGACGCAGAATGGGTCAAATTTGAAGATATCATTAATAGCATTTAAGTAATAAAAGAAATCACAATAAAAAAAAGTTCACACACAAGGAAAAAGAACTCTTTCAAGCTACCATGGAAGATGCTCACAACCCTACTAGCCACGCTGGACATGCCGCAAAGAAGGTTCGTATAAGGGAGAAGGAAGAAGACCCCGCTCCTACTGCACCTTTTGGACAGGGTTTGCAACCAAGTTACAGCGCTGTAATTTCTGACCCTTCCGACCCTAGATCAGGAGAGAAGGCAGTGGAATGGACGGAGGAGGCTCCTATTGAAATCACAGAAGGCGATATAGCTGTTACCCAAGGCGAATTTGGATTGGGGATAGAGTTATCTAACACTTTTAAAGGCCAATTAGATTAAGCTTGGCTGCAAACCGTGGTGATCAAATTACTTGGTCGCAGAATTGGCTTCAATTTACTTAGAACTAGATTGATTACACTTTGGAGACCTAAAGGACCCATGAAACTAGTGAATTTAGAAAACAATTTTTTCCTCATCAAGTTCATAGAGGAGGATGATTACATTCGGACTCTAACCTAAGGTCCATGGATTATCGTGGGTCATGCGTTGTCGGTCCAACCCTGGTACCCAGAGTTTCGTCCGACTACTGGCAAAATCACCCATGTTGTCGCGTGGATCCGCTTCCTCGAACTTTCAGTAGCCCGATATCACCCGTCCATCCTCACAGCCCAAGGCAATTTAGTGGGAAGAACCGTGAAGATTGACAACAACACACAAAATACATACCGAGGCAAGTTTGCCTATGTTGCGGTCGACATCGACCTTACCTTACCTCGGCAATCCATTGTTGAATTAGATGGAGAACCCATCAAAGTCGCTTATGAGGGTCTGCCCTCCATCCGCCTCTGCTGTAGATTGGTAGGTCATAGCTTCTCGACGTGCCTTAAATGCCCACCCACCCAACCTGAAGCTGCAACCCCCACCATCGACCAATCGCAGATGCCACAATATATGAGTCGCGGCGACCTATCCCCTGGAGACCCCCATACACCGGCGTTCAGGTCATGGATGTAGGTACTGCACACCCTTTTA
Source organism: Erythroxylum orinocense (assembly GCA_025531955.1). NCBI lineage: Eukaryota > Viridiplantae > Streptophyta > Magnoliopsida > Malpighiales > Erythroxylaceae > Erythroxylum > Erythroxylum orinocense. Next base: position 26,353,061 of record JANZLX010000007.1, on the reverse strand, counting down.
TTAGAGAGAAAAACAACACTTACAAGTGTTTATACTTAACACTCAACTTACTAGTTTTTTCACACTCTCTAAAACCCTTATCCCAATACACGCCAAAAAATTACTCACAAAAATCTACTATTTTTACTAAGAGTAAATATTTTTGTTTTTGGTTTTGGATGGATTAAATGGAGGGAGGAGGGGGTTTATTTATAGTTGATGAACCACCCCCTCCCTCTCTTCTTTTCAATATAGGATAACTAACAATCTCCCACTTGAAGATTGATTGCAATCTGTCTTCACACCTGGTTGATGCAGTAGTTTGTCTAGATTTTGTCATTCTTGCAGACCAACTGAAGTTGCGCACAACTTCAGTTTCTCGATTGTCACCACCTTGGTTAACATGTCTGCAGGGTTCTTGCTTCCAAGGATCTTCTCAAGTGCTAACACTTCATCTTCTAACAAGGACCTGATGAAATGATAACGAACACCGATATGCTTGGTTCTGGAGTGGAATGCTG
>JANZLX010000007.1:26329753-26342518 GCA_025531955.1 Erythroxylum orinocense | reverse complement strand
AATACAAAAAAAAAATTGTCGAATCGGTCGGACCGGTTTTAATCGGTTTAGACTAGGTCAATTTATAGCTGATTTTGAAGGATAAACCGGACCAGACCACCGATCGGTCACCGATCAAACAGATCAGACTGGCCTGTCTGGTTCAGGTTTAGAAACAGAGCTTGAAAGTTCATTAAGTGGTATTGAAGCTCGTTGACATTGAAACTTGGTAAGTGAAATGTAATCTTCCTCAAATTTTTGAGCAGACTCGAGGCTTGACCGTGAGACCATTTACCTGTTTCATTTTCACATACTCTCTCTTATTTAAAATAAGTGTTGGTTTAGAGGAATGCATACTTATTAAAAAAGTTAATAGAATGTCTGACATTCCTTTATTAATTACATATTAAAGTGCTTTGAAAATATAATCTGTATAATTAAGATGTGAGAAAAATTAAAGGACAATTTTGAAAGTAAAATTATAAATATGCATAAAAAGTCACAAACGACACTTTATTGAATAATTAAAATCTCTTTAAAATGACACTTATTTTGAATAGGAGGAAGCATTAATTATTCTTTTATGTTTAAAATATCAAACTGATTATAAATTACCAATAAGAATTTAAAATATTATTAAAAGAGAAATTAAATTTTGATTTGAAAAAGATTATTAAATAAAAATTAATTGATGTATCTTAGTTTATTATAATTTATTAATTTACAAAATTGATTCATTAATTATTAAATAGGTTAATTTTTAATAACAAAAATTATTAAAATAAATCAAACAGAAAGGTATCAAAATGCTTCAAATTTTATATAATCTAACCAGTTTAATTTTTTAATTATTAATTTTTTTCTTTTCTTTTCATTATAAAATGGCTGTATTATTTTTTAAATTTGCACAATTTATGAATATTATATTTTTAATAAATCATTTAATGTGGTAACTAACCATGAAAATCCTCAACAATTGAGGCTCGAGTTGATCGACTCATATTATGATTTGATCTAGAAAGACAAAATGATATTATTTTTAATTTTTTATTTAAAAATAAGCAACTAGGTTATGTCGACCCTGCTTGCCTTTTAACCCTTTTGGTCACCGACCAATCAAACTCTAGTTGAGCTTATTGTCATCCCTTCGTCGTAAGAAGATTCGAACTTGATATAAAGTTAATGGTCAAGTTTCATTCATGCTTAGGCATCTCCCATCATTACAATTACGCTAATAAAAGAGAATATTAAGTTAATGGTCAAAATTAGTTTCATTTAGGCAATCTTTAACTATTACATTAAAATTTTAAACTAAATTTGGTATAAAAGAGAATATTTTAAGAATCTTTTTACATCAATTTTGATATTAATCTAATCATTTTATACCAATTTTTTACGCCAGATTATTTTTAAAAAATATACCACAATAAATTAGTTATTAATTAAATTAATTTATATTTATACAATGATTTTATTTATTTATTTATAAAATTAAAATAAAATTATTATTCTTAATTAATATATACATATTTATATTAAATTAATATTATTTAACAAATATAATTAATATTATTGTAATAACAAATTAATAACATACGTAAATATAATATTTTATTGCACATTTAACCCCTAATCTTTTAAATTACCAATCAATGTTGTTTAAATTTATGTACCTTTTATTTCAAATTTAGTTTTTTTCTTAACATATGTTATTAATGAATTTATAACACTTATAAATAAGAATTATAAATAAATATTAAAAATAAATTTAATATTAATGTCATTTTAAATATCTCAATGAAAACTTTATAATCATATATTTTATATAAAGTAATATATATTTTAAAATTAATTAATAAATTATGTAAATAAATTGAACAGAACATAAAAGAAGTATGTTAAAAATAATAGATAAAGTTATCTTTTATAAATAGTGGCTTACCAAATCTAATATATTACTATTCATTACATCATTCTAATATTAAAAATTGATATCTTTGATTTCTTTACACCAAAACTTCATGTGTCGGTTGGAGATGCCCTTACCTAATGAATTTGGACCTCTTGTTTTTTGTACTTGCAAGAATCTGATGACAAAGTAAAAGGACAAATCAAAGGATGTGAAACTTTGTGTGAACATGAGTACGTCTTGCATTTAAATGTGTGATCTTTGGAGGACCAGATTCTCTGTCTAATTTTACTCTATTTTATTCTGTCTCATGAAATCTCAACTATTTATTTTACGGGTTTTACGTGGGTTTCATACGGGACTTACGTAAATAAACAGCTGAGATTTATTGGACACAATAAGACACCATAATATTAAACAAGAGATCTGGACTCGATCTTTGGTTGGTAACCAGTTCTCGTTACAGTGTTACATTTATTATGTTTCACTTGAATCTTGTCCAAACTAGACGAGAAGATGTGATAACTGATTTTCCTTACCTTAGCCATTAAGAACAAGTTTTAAAATTTTTAAATCACGGGTATCGATTACTGTTGACCCTTGAACCGTGGCATGACCAACTTCTTGACAAAAAATGTAACGTGGGCAGACACTTATTTTGTCGTCTTCTTATTTTTTCGTATACAATTACAGGCGGCGATAAAAGTATTCACTAATCAAGAGAAGTCCCCGTCGTTAGCTCCATAAACGAAGGCAGAGACAGGGAGAGATGGTTTCAGTTTCAGGAGCTGAAAGTAGTGATACAAATGGAGCAACTCTTTTCCGGTCGATTCGATCAGTAATAAAGCTGCTTGTAACAGTAATCTTTCTTGGGTACTTGATCATCTGGTTTATGATGCCTATGCGCATATATTATCTACACTGGTTTCCTAAGATTAGTGCGAAAACAAAGTCCACGTACTTGGGAGGAGAAGGTTCAGTTCCTGTTCCTGTTCCTTTTCTTAGTTCCCAGTTCCCATTAATCTCTATTTTCAGAACCTGAAGAGGCGAGTGAATAAGTTCTGTGATGCTGTTCTACAGGTTCGTACTTGTTAATCTATACTTTCCCTGTCCTCCTCATAGCTACACTGGCCTGTATATATCTCCATCTGGGAAAGAAAATTCCTGATGATAGCTTCAGGTAAAGTACTGCTACTGCTCTAAAACTTGTTTCCTCTATATGATCAGTACTCTCTTGTAATCTGACTATGTTTTCATGGACACAGCAAGAATGGTGCTTCAGGTTCAGGTTTTGGGTGGTGGAAACGAACGGCGGTCGTGAAAGGTCCCCTTGGAATCGTGTCCTGGATAGAGCTGACGTTTCTTGGCATGTTTGTGGGGTTACTAGTGTGGACCTTAGCTAGTTACTTGCATGGAATGTTTAAAACTAGCGTCCAAGACGCTGAACTTGGAAGATTACAAGTGTAAAGTTCTCCTTACAGGCTTTCTTCCTCCTCCATACATTGCCTATCTTTCAAAGATTCCACAGTCCCACCATTTTTGACCTGAAGCAACCTGTTTTGTCTTTTTGAGTATCATGTTCAAAGTCCTTGTTTATGTTTCTATGACCTTCACTATTTTGTTCAGGTGGGAGTATAAATTGGAATGTGTAGGACTGACTTTGGGCCTTGTGGGATACGTAAGTATGGCCCTACTCTTCTTCCCAGTTACCAGATTATCGTCCATATTGCAGTTTCTGGGCATGACCTCAGAGTCAAGCGTCAAGTACCATATATGGATGGGCCACATATGCATGATTCTGTTCACTGCTCATGGCCTCTGTTACATTTTCTTTTGGGCCAAAACCCATCAAATATCAGAGGTAAACCTTTTATTTTCCTTCAAGATTTAACTCAATTTTGATTCTTATCATATTTGAATATTTAAATTTGACCAAATTAAGTTTGATTTGTTGACTTTTGATTGGATTAAGATGAAATAATTTGTCATCTCTGATTGAAGAAGGATTAATGTTATAGTGGTCAAACTAAGTTAAACATGTGAAAATACCTGAAAACCAAACCCAAAATGAAAAATTCTATATTCCCATATTCCATCACTAGAGTTTGAGTTAGATCTAGTGTTCTAAATCTAATCTGATCTTTTTTTGCATATCTAACCTGCTCCAAGTTGACTGCATTCCAATTTCTCAAAGAAGAAACTTAAGAAGTTGATTTTGTGTTTTCACTTGGCAGATGCTCAAATGGGACAAATTCTTTATTTCAAATGTTGCGGGAGAAATTTCTCTGCTTGCAGGATTGGTCATGTGGCCTACAAGCCTGAAACAATTCAGAAGAAAACTATTTGAGCTCTTCTTCTACACTCACTACTTCTACATTCTCTTTGTTGTGTTCTTCGTGTTCCATGTTGGCTTCTATGGTTCTTGTATCATCCTTCCTGGTTTCTATCTCTTTTTAATAGATCGATTCTTGAGATTGTTACAATCTCAACAGAAAGTAGGCCTAGTCTTTGCGCGAGTTTTGTCATGCGAAAGTGTAGAACTCAATATTTCCAAGCTTCCAGGTGACTTTTTGATCCATTTTAATGTAGTGGCTAAATTCCATTGTCTGAACATCATTGTTTGCTCTGCCAGGATTGAGCTACACTCCTATGAGCAGTATATTCATAAACGTGCCTAGCATTTCCAGGCTACAATGGCATCCCTTTACAATTACCTCCAACAGCAATACAGATCCTGACAAGCTAAGCATAGTCATAAAAAGTGAAGGAAGTTGGTCATCAGAATTATACAAGATCCTGTCGTCTCCTTCACCGATCCATCGCCTGGAGCTCTCTGTCGAAGGACCCTATGGACCACCTTCAACCCATTTCATGAGGTGCGTATATGCTACAGAACCAACCAGAATCTATCTTTCCATTTTCAACCGTGAATTGTCAGAACATTCCCGGACAGGACTAACATTTGTCGAACATGAAAGGTGTTACAATCTTAAAAATATAGAAAAAGCAAGTGTTTTTACTGAATATAAGAGGGAAATCTGTGACAGGCACGACATTCTTGTAATGGTGTGTGGAGGAAGTGGCATAACTCCTTTCATATCAATCATCAGAGAAGTCATTTTTGCGGCCAACACAAAAGCTGACAGGACCATTCCAAGAATTCTCCTGATTTGTGCTTTTAGGAAATACGTGGACCTCACCGTTCTTGAGCTCATCCTCCCAATTTCAAGCACCAAACTTGACATATCTCGTTTGCAGATACAAATCGAAGCTTACATAACCAGAGAGAAAGAGATCAACACAAGTCAGCAGTTGGCCTCCAGAACCATATGGTTCAAGCCAGCTTCTTCTGATGCACCAGTTCATTCAATTCTCGGCCATAACGGTTGGCTCTGGCTTGGAGCAATAATTTCAGCTTCTTTCATCATCTTCTTGCTTATCATTGGCATTCTGATCCGATGTTACATATACCCTATTGACCATAACACCGATACCATATATCCTGCTGTTCCAAAATCTGTTCTGAACATGGTAGCTATATGTGTGTCCATAGTGATGACTGCTTCTGTCGCATTTTTTTGGAACAAGAAGCAGATGGCAAGTGAAATTAAAAAGATTAAGGATATGGGTTCACAACCATTCAACACACAGAAGGATTTGGAGAACATGGGAGATTACCCGTCTCTTTTACAGGCCACAAATGTGCAATTCGGCGGCAGACCAAATCTGAAAGGTGAATGTGCATCTATCCCACCTGCACTTGATCCTATATGTTCTAAACGTCTAAATTCTGACATGTATTTCTCCGCTGAATCTTATGCAGATAGATTGATGAAATGTGAGGGAAAGAGTGTGGGAGTTCTAGTAAGTGGACCAAAAGGAATGAGGCAAGATGTTGCTAAAATTTGTTCGTCTGATGTATCAGGAAACATCCATTTCGAGTCCATAAGCTTCAGTTGGTGATGGGAAGATAAAGAGTGCTAGACTCCAGGTCCTATTAAGCTATACCTGGACAGGACCTTAAACGTATAGTCATAAAGGTTCTTGCTTATAATAACCCTATCACTTTGCCATATGATTCACCATATATCTTCCAAGATAGACACGAGATGATGAAACCAAATTGTCCATTTCGGTAGAATTCCCGGTTTCCAACTTACACCAAGGTTCCATACATTTATTTTACCAGGCTGCGACCTTCAGTTCAACAGAAGCTAGAAATGGTCGAAACCACAGAAACTAAAACATGTCACAGAGAAAAACCTTGCAGATCTCTATTTATCTTTTATATGAAGCACCTCAGCTAGACATTACAATAGCAGGTGTTGGCTGGGTGAAGATGATGACAATGGGAGAAAACAAGGATATGAAACACATACAAACAAATTGAAGCAACTTCTAACTTATTAATGCAAAAATTCCTAAGCAAGTCATAAGGGGTAAGAAGATAAAAAATTAGTAACGCCTATACACTACGTAAAACCCATCATGTATAATCAACGAATTTGAAGGTTGCCCTCTTTGTTGTGATGTCACAGCACAAGGCAAGCACCATGTGACTTGATCTGTACACCTTCCGTCACTAAAAAAAGAAAAAGCCTATTCGTTATTAACTCTCCTAAGTGCTTCTCTAGTTATATCAGTTATGCTGCAGCAGTTAGCATAATCATGAGTCATTAGCCACAACAATCTTTTATGTTACTGAAATCCAGCACCATCAGTGTCATATCGCCCCACCCAATGAAACATCTCAATATCTTTTGTTAAGTCTATTTCCATCATTCCTCCTCTCACATTCAACTTACCTACCACCATCTCCCATTTTAGGAAATTTTCTAGAATGCCTCCTTGGACTAAAGTGATTGTAGGAATCTGACTTGTGGGCGGGACGAGCATAGCTAAACCTTCGACTTTCATGAGACATTTTTGCGGGTGATTTTCTTCCTCTATAGTTTGGCCATGCATCATTTCGCTCATCAAACCATCTAGAACTATGGTGAGATGAGAAATGATTTCTTGTTGAGGACTCATAGCCGTCTTCATAAGTAGCAGCAAAGCGCTTCTGAAATGGCAACTTAAGTCTCTCTGCTCTGGCATCTGATCCGTAGACCGGAGACCTGCTCTGACATCTTGAATCCACATTTTGCTCCCTCTGCAATGCATATGTAGCTGGTGAACGACACCTGGATCTTGGAGGAGATTTTCTGTGTGCTAACCCATGATGATATTGTCCTCTACTAAGAGGAGATACGCATCTTCTATCTCTCTTTGGCAGCAAATGTGGTGGATGATTAGGACATTCAGGAGTCTCCTCAGGTATGAGTCTGTTGTATTCCTTTCTAATGACTCTGCCAAGCTCTTGTTGATACCTTTTAAACTTACTCCTGGTGGGAATAAAATCTCTGACCGGTAATAATCTTCTAGTATCCATGGTGTAGTTATAATTCCTGATGACTGGAAACCTCCTCATATTGTGTTCATACCCGTCATGAGTAGAAGAGTTCATAAATTGCCTGTGGTTGCAGCTGAAAAACCATGTATCTTCAGGCTCTGAATAATCAGAACCCCATCCATGGCCCTCTATGGCACTTCTTGGCCTAGGTGGACACAAGCAATAAGGGCTCCGAGAGGAAGGAGAATATCTTTGATCAGCATCCCAGTACCGTGGTGGATGATTGGCATATCGAACTTTGCCTGGGCTTTGTGCACAAAAATTAGAAGTAATTCTATCCCTTTCCAAGAACTTTTTGGAAGTATTCCCTGTTGCATCTCTACAATATACACCAACAAAACTATCAGCACCGAAACATACGATAGCAATCAGCATGTGGGATACACGTAATGGAATAGAAGAACAAGGGAAAAAATTTCTTAGCAATGTATAGGCGAAAGAATCCAGAAGTCACCTGTTCTGAAGTGTAATGTCATCCTTCAAACGAATAGCATCAGGCCCTTCAACATTTGACAACTCCTCCATACTCAATGGCACTGATAAACCAGCTTTTGATGAGCAGTCTTTGTCAGTAGTCACATTCAAGGTCCTTGTCCCAGTGCTTGCTGAACCATCTCTTCGAGAATCTCCTGTCCTGGAATTTTCAACTCTTATCACATTATCAGTTCCTGGGCTAGGTCCTCTCACAACCTTCATTTCCTTTCCACAATCCAAGTCAGAGAACTCTTTTTCCTCAAATTCAGATCCATAATCCAACTGTTCAACACCCCCATCCTCTAATTCACTATCATCCCAGCAAAAAAGTGGGTCAGATTCCCTCAACTCCCCATCCTCAAACTGCGAATCATAGCCATCCTGAAGTCCAGAAGTATTTCCAGTGGCCACTTTCTCGACATGATCAGTTTGGTAACTGTTGGATTCATTACTCTCATCAGAAGGATCTTTGACAAATTTGCTGGAAGTTTTCACATCAGCAAAATCAGAATTTGAAGGTTCCTGGATAATACAACTTGGAGAAGAGACAAATAAGTCACTATTCCTGTAGTCGTCGTCAAGCTGTTGTTCAATCTTATGGTCCTCTGTGCTTGATCTATTAGTGCAACTGGTTAAACCTTTCATATCCACTGAAGGTTGTTCATCAGTATGCATACTCACAGAGACTAATCCATGCAGATGGCTCTGACTAATTTCTTTATGCTCCTGCTGGTTATCGGAAGGACCCAAATTTTGCAGCATGCCATTTCTGTGGATGGAGACATTGTGTAAAGAGTCAACTAGAAAATCAGTTTTCACATTCTTACAAGCCACATTATTCAAGTCAAAAGGTAATCCATCATCCGTTGATGATTCAGATGTCTTCTTTGCTCTGGTGTCATTTCTAGCAGAACATGTAGGGGATATGGAAGTAGAATTATTGACAACAGATAGGGCTTCCATTTTATCTTTTGGGTAGGAAGCAGTTTCTTCGACAACCACTGCAGAAGTTGATGATGAACCAGGTTCTTCTTGTATTGGTTCTTCCAAGAGTGAACATTCTTTAACAAGATCAATATTCTTAAATAAACTGTTATTGCAGGCCACAGCAGCAAGTATCTCAATCCCAGAGAAGTCTTCAAAGTTTTCAAACTGACTATCATTTGTTTCTGAAATCATACTAGTCAAATCTGTTGCCTTGGGAGTAGTATCACTTTTCCTACTATGGGCTTTGCTATTTAAGTTAAGTTCAGGCACTTCAAAGTAAGGCAGTGGGCACTGAGATGTTAAGGAGGTAGACTGTGCCATAAGTCTCCTCTTCTTAATTGAACCGTGTTCTATTTCTTCACCAAATCGACGCCCAAGAACAGCCACACCATGCTGCCACATAGACAAATATACCTCAGAAATTCATGCAGTCGGATGTTACAAAGTCAATAACCATTAATAGTGCAAGTTACAAAAGGATTTGTAGTTCGATTTTGAACCTTCTCAGTATCTGACACCAATGTAGCATCTGCTTTGTTAGGGACATCATCTAACAGCTTGAAGCCCATGTTGGACTTTCTATCAAGTGATCTCCGCATACGCCTCGGGCAACTCCTATAACGCTTTGCCACTGTCTTCCAAGTCAACTCAGGATTTATGAACTTAATAAGTTCCAAATCCAATGTACTCATCATGCTTGTAGAGGCCACAACTCCTATTCCAACAACTGAAGTTCTATCACCACAATTCATACAAAGATATAGTGGCTTCTTGTTTTCAACTTGATGCCAAAGCATAAATAAAGCTACCAGCACAAGTAACGTATTTAGTCTGCAAAAAACAAGTGCAATTAAGCACAATTGAGTACAACCAACCACCTAGGTGATTTCATTTCTCGCTTATTCTACTATATCTATGCCGAAATCAAAGTTTTCCAGACAAAGATAAAAATTTTGGCAAAGATACGAATCCCAACAGCTTACTTTTCAGTTGCCTCCAAAAGATGGATTTCAAAGAATCGGCTGCAAGGATGGAGCCTCTAGCTTCCACTGCTCTTCTCACCTGCAACTATAAAGTTTGGATAAGAATCCAAAGCAGCCTGAGAAATGGAAGACAAAGCAATAGCTATTCTAAGCATATCGAATCTAGAATTTTACATTTTTTCATGCCAAGAATCTCATAGCAGGACTCCCCAGTAAAATTCTATAAGACAGTTAGGCACAAAGTGTTTTCAGTTAATTACTTTGAAGTGCAGGAAAAAAGCTCCATCCAATCATATTAAACCATAGCAAAAGACGGTCCAAGTAAAGAACTAGAAAACAAAACATTTGATCTATGAAATAAGGGATCCAAATAAGTTCATATCGTCGCTAAGCTATATTTCCACCATAATATTCTTCGTCTATATTTCACGGTTGATTCAGCACATGCAAAATAGACCAAGCAAAATCAATTGTACCTACAATCCCATCAGAGATATCCAATCAAATCACTACTCCAACCATAGACTAGCGCATAAATGATCTAAACCCAATTTGATCCCATCTTTCAAGTACCACCAATTAACATGAAAGAGCATATCCCTTTCTTCGGAACCGATTAACATGAAAGATGACCTTTTGATTACCACATAAGATCTATAGATCCGATCAGGAAGACGAGAAAATGATATTCCCAGATCGCCTAAACACAAGATTTAGAACAGAAATAAACTATGTCATTAAAGCTCCACAACAATAAATAACATAGACCCAATTCGATCCAGTCAATAAACCAAATTTCCGCCGTCGGCAACAAGCAGATAAGCTATCCAATTACTGAAGCTATTTCCCACGACCGCCATGGCTAAGCATTTCACGAAAATAAGAACACACCCTTGTTTCAAATACTCCCTCAACAGAGTCGTATAGTTCTAAACATGTCCAAAACAACACCTGACTCCTACTTCTCCATAAATTCAAATCTCAAGATCGAGGCTTCTGAAGCCTCACTGCAGAATAAAAATGTACAGACAAAGAAGAACCGATCTTCACTGGGAACCAGAAGTCGCCGTAGCTTGTGACTCATCAATCAAGCTCTTCAGAAACTCGGCCTGACAAATAGATTTGCCTGTCCCAATGAGATGTGCTTCAAGCTTCTCATTCCGAATCCGACAAGTCGGATCGGGTAGGTCAACAGTAGAGAGAAACAAACACCGGACCCACCATAGTCGCATTCCCCCAGCAGTTTCATTTTTCAAGCTTAAAACAGAAATATAAATCGTACGAATCAAAACTTATACCTTTTCTCTCTTCAAGAATCGCCAAGCTTCGATACACGATTGATATGAAAACCAAATCAAAAATCTTCTTCCTTCTTCTTGATCTCCTGCTTTCTCTCAGAGTTTTTGTTTCCGCTCTACCGACGATCAAAGACCAAATCTCAATCGTTTCAAATGTGGAACGTTCGATTGTTGAGCCTTTGAAGGCCGACTGTAGGCCGGCGCACTTCTGATTATTCTCTCCCTCTTTCTATCTCTCTCAATCTCAAACCCAGGCCCTTGTGTGGATCGACGCCACAAAAGCCCTATCGTCACGTCTTTATTGGAGACTGTATTCCGAAATTACCCTTGGGAGTTTCCGCATACTACCTAGGATTTGTCCTTCTCAGCTGCTCTGTCCTGACGCAGAGTTTGGTTGCTGTCATTATTAGTAACGAAGACAAAACAATGACAGTAACAACAGAAGACAAAACATAAAAATTTTGTCCCTTTCTTATGTTTGGTTGCTGTCTCTAAAATTTTGTCCTTCATCTCCAGATGACAAAGACAAGCGTTTTTGTTCCTTCGAAAATCGAATGACAAAAACATTTGTCCCTGTCTCAGAAAACAAAACACAATTGCTTTACAAAAAACCCCACTCGTCTCCATGTTCGTCTCTATGTTCGTCTAAATCTCCAAAATATCGCCCCCTTCTCCCTCACGAAATCAGTCCTCTCTATCGATCGTCAAGTCTCGCAACTTCTCTCTCGCACGCTGCCCTTCTTTCCCAACATGTTCGTCTCTTTAGGGTCAGGTAAGTTTTTTATTTTATGCTGGAAAAATGTCGCTCTTCCTTGCTTGACATTTCTCTGGTTGCACAAATGATGTTGTACTTTGTCTTCTTCTTCTAACCGAGAACTGGTTGCTCTACTCTCAGTCCCTCTTATGATTCATTTCTCGTTGACCTTAAGAGTCACTTTTTGTTCATTACCAGCAATGCATGCCCACTGGGTTTTTAAGTTTCCTTCATCTCTGGGATTTCGAGTTTGTTTCTTTTGCTTTTGGGAAGAAGGATTTTGGTTGAGAGATTTATTCACTTTTTCTGTGTTTTGATGGCTCACCAATTTCAGAGGGGATTTGGTTAAGGATTTGTAGACTGATCTGTTTTAGGGATTTGGTTGTATGCAAAATAGGTGAGAAATTTGTTAGTTGCCAGCATATGTTGTAGTTTTTGGTTCCATATGTTAAGTCAAAATGACTTTACGTGATTAATAATTTTGATGACAAACAAAAAGAGGATAAATAAAAAGCAGATGGAAGATATCGCAGAAAAACAGACGAAGCAAAAAGCAGACGGAAGATATCGCAGAAAAACAGACGAAGCAAAAAGCAGACGGAAGATATCCCAGAAAAACAGACGAAACAAAAAGCAGACGAAAGATATGGTAGAAAAACAGACGAAGCAAAAAGCAGACGGAAGATATCGCAGAAAAACAGACGAAGCAAAAAGCAGACGGAAGCTTAGCGAAAAACAGACGAAAGCTTAGTAAAAAACAGACGGAATGAAAAGCAGAAGAAACAAAAAGCAGACGGAAGCATCAGTCTGAGTTAGTTACAGAACTCAACTGAATAACCGTTTCTTTAAAGAATCAAGAAGCAGTTGAAGACGAAGACTATAAATAAGAGGTCGGAGTCAAAGTTTCGCACACAGACACATACACGAGA
>JANZLX010000007.1:26314732-26327873 GCA_025531955.1 Erythroxylum orinocense | reverse complement strand
AGATTGATCTTGAAGCTCAAAATTGCATAAGATGAGCTCCTCCTGGGTGGGTGAAACAAAGCAATAATTAATATAACAAAAAAAGAACATAAATTGCAATATAAAGGAGGATATTGAGATAAAAAAAACTAACCATAAAAGGAATTGACCAGATCACAGAGCAGAGGCAGAGAGAAGAGATAAATTTTGGTTTGGGTTAGAAGAGAGGTTTTTCAAACATCGGATATTATAAATGTAAAAGTCAGAAATTATAAATGTAAAGTTTACCCGAAAAAGCTAAAATAAAGGGTTTTTTTTAAGCTCCAAATTTGAGCTTCTTAAAAAGTTGTATTTTAGCTTCCAAAAAAATCATTTCTGTTAAAAAGTGCTTTTGGATATTACGACCAAACACTCATTTTTTTTAAAGTAGCTTTTGCGGTGAAAAAAGTTCTTATTCATCCTCAAAAAGCTCAACCAAACAAACACTAAATAAGCTCACTAATAAGCTATTCACCAAATACATCAATAGTTTTTTAAGATGGTCAAAAAAACTAAGTTTTAGTCAAAAAGTTAAAAAATAATTGATAAATTGTTTGTCAAACACCTCCAAAATTAGGTTTTTAAATAAAGAAATTGAGATAAAGACAAAATTTCTTTTTGCTTTTTTATATTTATTTTTTGCCCCTTGGTGTGAAAATACGTACGTGATATAATAAATTGAAATTAATACGAAAGCCCATTTGAGTTAAAAGAAAGCCCACCGAAACAAGGAAGCTATCAACTCCATCCGGCTTTACAGATTGCTACTCGGTTTTGAAATGGGCTAAAGTAGATCAAATACTTAATTAGTTAAAATGAAGAGTCAATTAATCTTACTTAACAACTTTATAAAATATATTCTTACTTAATAATTTTATTTACTTTTTAATTAAATGAAATATATAAAATATAATTACATTTAGAAAGTCTTTAAAATATATAAATTTCAAATAAAATTTGATTCAATAATTAAATATATTTAATACAAATTTTAATTAGTAAATATTTTATAACGGAATAAAATAAATTTATTTAATTAAAATAAGCTATTATCAGTAATAAAATTGTAATTACTTTGATATTAATAACTAAATATATTTTTAATTTTATTTAAAAAGGAAAAATAGAAATTAAAAACAAAAAATTTATAATAAAAAATAAAACCAAAAGATTTAACTCCTCGTACCCTCACATTCTTTTTTTTAATATATCATTCAACCCTTTGTTTTTAAAATAATAATTTATTGATAAGTTTTAAATAAATAATTATTCTAAAAAGGCATCTGCTTGTTTTATTAGGTACGTAGGGCACGATCGAAAAAGTTCGTAACTCAATTATGTAATTTAAGTCAGAAAAGGGTTTCTGGCTGCAGTCCAATTCAACTTACCTTTGTCGAGTGATGTGATTGTGTGATTAAATGAAAACTTTTCACTGCAACGTTTTGATCTACTCATGCGTCAGCCTCTGATCAAGTTTTTAAAAATATTTTAAAAAAATTAAAAATACAGAGTAATTTATTTATTTTAATTAGATTAGAATCTGATTTGTTTAATCCCTTGATTATTTAATACCTAACTCTTCTAAGTAAAATAATTTTATTTTGTTTAAAATAATTAGACCACAAGTTTATTTGAATTTAAACCTGATTTGTGGGTTGTCTCATTAAAAAAAACTAAATTTAAGTTGAATGACTAAAAATTATCATCGCTAAATATAAAATAAGTTATAATTTTTGTGTTCAAATTGAATCATAACATTTTTCAAAATATTAAAAACAAGTCGTAAATAAATGAAAATTTTAACTATTTTAATTTTTAATAATTTAAATGTCACAACAATACTAACGTGATAATATTTTATTTCTTTTTTAAAGTAGGTTTTACTATTACATAATAAGTGAAACTTACTCTCAAAATCAGTTTTAATTAATTTTCAAACATTAATTAAGATTTATTTTTATTTAAAAATATAAAAATATCACGTCAATATTTTTATTAGCATTTAAACAACGATTAATTAATTTTATCAAACTTTTTATCTATTTAAAATCTATTTTAAAAATATCAAATTTCAACTTAAATATTTCACAATGTTAAATTTTAAATTATATCCTATCTTAAGGTCGACACTAGGGAGCGATTGATTTGCACGGGAGAATAGTAATAGAAATGTGAATGAATATAATAAGGAATGAGAATAAATATTATCATTATAATTATGATGGTTGGTTAAGATGAATGAATGATTACTATTGATAGTGATTGGTTTGTAAAAAATATTGAGAAATAAAATTTATTATATTGTAATTAATTAATTATAATATTTTAATTAATTAATAATCATATTTTATTTAATTATAATGTAATTAATTACATTATTTTATTGAATGAATGAATTATATTATAATTAGTTGTATTGTAATTAATTAATAAATTATAATTTAATTAAATAACTACAATATTTTAATTAATGAATAATTATATCTTAATTTGTTATAGTTTAATTAATTATAATGTATTTAATAAATTAATAATAATATAATTAATTACAATATTTTAATCAATGAATGAACTATATTGTAATTAATAAATTATATTTTGATTAATTATAATGTAATCTATTAACTATTAATAATATTTTAATTAATTATAATATAATTGATTAATTAATTAATATTTAAAATATTTTTAAAAAATCACTACTAAAAAATAAGTTTTATAATAATAATCAAAAACTAATTACTTATTTTTTAATTCCTTACCTGTTAACCCTTTTCTAGGCTGATCAACAAATCATCCTCTTAGCCTATTTCTATACCACTGCTTTTTTTGGGACATAAACCGCTGCCAGGTCTATTCAGCCCGTCAAATCCAACAAAGTCCTCGTACCATTACTTTCGGCCAACATTTTGTTCCTGATATTTATATAATATATTTATATTTTCATTTTTTTCAAATAAACGTGCGATTTATCAGTCACATCTTTTGCTATAAATGCTTTATGATTATTTCAATTTTGCGGTAAAAGATATAAATGCCTTTTTCTAAAATTTTAGTGAGCGCATGACATTATATTTTAATACGTAATTTTATTTTAAACGATTAAAAAATTTATTTTTAATAGATAAAAAATACAATTATAAAATAAAATAATAAAAGATATATGTTAAAATAATAAAGTTATAATATAAAAATATATATCCTTAATAAGAGAGCACGTAAGGATAACATTGTTTATATCAGTAAATCAAAAAAGGCTCTTTTAATTGTGACCTTTAGACTTGTGGAATATTTCTCCGATAAATTTTATTGAAGTTACATCATATATTTCCAACCTATATATAAGACTCGTAACAAATCATTAATAAAAGATAAAAATAACTTTTGTTTATTTTTTCTTTTGATTTATATTTTCTTTTTTTCCCGTCGATTATATATCTCAGCAATATCACTGATTGATTCATAATTAAGACAGATCTTACAATTTAGTTAACAAATTGATGGATATATATTCTAAACAACATGTCTGGCTAACGTATAAAAGTTCTCCATCTTTGAATACTGTGTTTACTGTTGAAACATGAAAATATCATGTGGTAGATGTCTACCTTTTTCTGTACTTTGAAGAATGAAGAATGTGCTTTGGTTCTCAAACTAAGCCAGTGAGTCCCATTTAGACTTTGATAGAATCTGTTCAGCTTCGACAAAAGGCAATTGCCATCAGTCACTGTGTTTCGAGTCACTGATTAATGGGAAGATTAGATCAGCCACTGGGGTCTCTAATTATTATGTCTAATGTTCAATTAATTTATCCGTTCAAGCTAATATAAAATATCAACAACTATGTAGTAAATATTACGCTCCGATGTAACATTTAGCTTTTTATTAGTTCGGTTTATATTGGTAGAATTTTTTATAAGTCTTTTTAAGAAAAATTTTTCTAAAAAATTAGTTAACTATTTGATTGCCATTTAAAAAAACTTTAGACAATAGACTGCTTGACAACATAAAAATAAAAAGTACTTTTGATTTATTTATATTTTATTTTGTAATAAAAATTATTTATATATATATACATATTATTTAAAGTATAATATACAAAACACAATATATTAATTATTATATAATTTTAAACTATATGAAACATGTATATGTAAAACATATCTAAATATTTAAAACAATATATTATTTATTTATGCATATAAATATTATTTAAAATATATTAAACAATATGTAAATCACAATATATTAATTATTATATAATTTATAAATATTATGTCAATTATGTGTAAAACGTAAGAGAAAAAGAGACTAAAAAATAAGTTCATTAATTAATTTAAAAAATCTGCTTAAAAAAGTCATTTGAAAGGTTTTTTTTTAAGATATCCAAATTTAAGATTCTTAAAAAGTTAAAAGTCATATTCATTAAAGAAATATTTTTTATTTTACACCTAAGCATCTATTTTCTTTAAAAAAGTTTTTTTGATACAAAAAAGTACTTATTGACCTCCAAAAAGTTCATCTAAACAGACACTTAAAGATGATATGTATTATACGATTATACTTCTAAATTTGACTTAAATTAATAATTTGAAATAATTAAAAAAAATTATAAATTTAATTATTTAAAATAATTAATTTTAATTATTTAAAATAATTAATTTATATTAAATTAAATTTTATAATAAAATTATTGAGAGGTATTTAACTATTTAAAAATTAATAGATTCTTTATTATCTATATATATATATATATATATATATATATAAACATGTCATACTCAAAAAGGAATCACTTTTTATGCTAAGCAAATGATGAGTGCATGAAAATATAATAATCGAAATAACATTAAGAAGAAACCGTAGAGAGAGAATTTTCCTAGAATCCAAACACTCCTATTCATTATTTCGTTAGGTGGTTTGCTCCATTTCTTCTATTCTTTTTTCCTTTGCATTTCCATTTCCAAGGAAAACGTTAAAAGCACTAACTTACATAGAACAACAATGGAAAATAATATATTAATGAACAAAAGAAGTTAACGCCAAGCAGAAGCCACCGTGAGGGTTTTCTCCATCCAACCGAAACAAACACCACCATTCACGTGTTTGACGTTGAAACCTGAGTTCACTCGGGCTGAACAACCGAGTCTCTCCTTCGCCAACTCGCCCACGTCTTGACTCATCTGCTTTAACTCGAACCCCGCCATTCCCATTCGGGCCCGCCATTTCCCGAACACCTCGCATCTTTCTAGACGGTCTCTCCCTTCACACGCAACCGAGTTACTGAGCCTGCGACCCAGTCCCTCCTCCACTTTGACTCGTTCCCCGCTGTCTCTCTGCAGCGTGGACTCGATCGACTCCAACAACGCGCTGTAGTAAGAGAGCGTCTCGTTCACACGTGCCGTGAATGGGGCAGTGTTAGTGTTCATTTCTTGCTCCACTATTGTCACCACCCGCGGAGATAGCTTCTTCACGCGCCGGAGAAGCTCGTCTCGTGGATTCTCTATCGAGACGCTCTCGTCTGGCATTCGATATAGTTTGAATGCAAAGTTGACGGCCAACGGCTCGTCGGGTTCGCAACCCAGCGACTCGCGACTCAGATCGCTGAGTCTACAACACACCACGTAGAAACGTAAGGCAACTCCGAGTCGGTCCGCTAATTGGCTCAATTTGTCACCAACTAACTTTAACCTCTCTTTCTCTTCTCCGCCAATATCGGCTAGAGCAGTGATCTTGAGGGTCATTGGAGATTTACCCTTCCAACGCTCCGAGAGCAGATAGAGAAGATCCATGTACTGTGTTCCTTGGCCTATATCGAAGTCGATAACGTGAAACCCATCTTCGCTTTTTGGTTGTTCAACTGAAGCTTCGAGGATTGCGAAGTTAGCAGCCATTAAACCAAGCTTAAAACAAGGCGAAACCTCGTACAACAACTGGGTCGAGCCGAAATGTTCCTTGCTGTAAAGCTCCGTAACCGGAGGGGGATTCTCGGTCGGGTTAACCCGAGATTTCAGCGCCTTTAACATGTAACCCATCAATCTCTGCTCAGAATTCTCTTCGGTATTTGAAACCTTAGCCATACACTTCAGGATCTCAGTCGCCACATCGAATTTTCCTTCTGAAATTGCCGATGCAGCTTCCGCCAGAGTCTGTTTTGAACAATTCGGGACTGGGTTAGTCACGGAAGTAATCGAGGACGAGGACGAAGATGGAGATGGAGCCATCGGGTTGGGACTCGAAACGCTGATGAGACTCTGTATCTCAGACCACTCGCTGTTGGCGTTCGTTATCGCAGATACTGCATCACCTTCCTCGTCGTTGTCATCCAACAGCTGTTTCTCTAACTCCTCTAACCGATTCATCATCTTCTTCTCACTGTCCTGTCCCATCACAAAAGTTCCTCCAACTCTGGTCTGGTTATGGACAGCGTTCTTGTAAGATATACCTGGTAACGTCTGGTTTTGCGAGTGAATGGGCAGACCAGAGCCAAGATTCGTAGGTTGAGGCCTAACTTGTTGAAGAAGCGGAACACCGTAATGTTGAGAAATGTTGGGGAATTCAGAAGACGCACCAGCAGAAAATTCAAAAGGAGAAAGTGTTGAAATCGGAGAGTTTTGTTGATACATCCTAGGCTTCACCAACCGGAGCAGGAGTTCATTCAGAGTCGGGTTAAGACTCCCATGTTGATGTTGTTGTTGCTGCGCCTGAAATTCAGCTAGAGTCCGCTTTCCGATCAAGCCTGGAGGTGCGAAACTAGAATTTCCCATTCGGTGTTGAACGATCTGCGTTGATGGGTCTATAAGCATTTGAGAGAGCTGGTTCCTATACGTAGGAGGAGCTGGGTTGTTGTTCGCAGCAGTATTCATGGTGGTGCTCATGGATCGACCAGCGAGACCCGAATAGAAATCTGGGCCACCACCGGAAAACCCAGAAGCCATCTTCAACACCTCCTCTTCTCTCTACCGTGTACAAAGAACTAATCAGAAAGCGCTGCAGAACCTATGAGAGTCCAGAGATTCTCATAGAACACGAAACTAAATCAGAAAAATAAAGGTATTGGAGAGTTAGAGAGAGAATGGAAGAGAAAGAGAGTTTATTTCTTAAAGAGTAGGAACGATTCTGGTGGATATAAGGAAGAGAAACGACACAACTTTCTGTGTGTTTCCATTAACATACGTGCACGTTTGGCGTGAGCTTTCTCACCGCCTGATCACGTTTTGATTGCGTAGTTTCGGAAACTTGAAACGATCCAACGGTGATATCTTCGCCACAACTTACGCGCGATTACAGCTCTCCTTCGCTCCACATTAAATTGCATATCCACGCTTGTCCTAGGAGCGTGGAACCTCCTAAAGCCATCACTTCGCGAGGGATCAAATTGTTGGCCCAGGCGCGTGTCGGCACGCTGTTGTTTAAGGAGTGTGAACATAGAAGGACTTTTAAAACTTGAGTGAACGAGATGATCTGTGTTCGGAGTAGTGATCAAGTGACATAACAGTTACGTAGTGGATGTGAGAGAAAACGACTAGAGCGCGAGCGGGAAAAGCATAATTGGTACACGTGTAGCAACGTTGGAGAGAGTCGAGGATATTTAGGTAACTGTGAAGTGAGATTAGAAATGCTCGAAGCCAGTTCGGTGGAATCGAAATTCCAGCAGTTGTTTTGTCCGAACGGGCGATTCCAGTTTGATCCCTGGTGGTGGGAGGGACAACTTACACGTGTCCGTCATTGGTTTATGCCTGGTAGATAATTTTCAAAACCTGAAATTTGTCAACGTTGGCTATGCCCAACCGTTGAGTCTTTTTTCACACGCGACTCTTCCCAGTTTTTCAATCGAGAAGCTATTCAGAAATTTTCGACATAAATTATACACATAAACTGTGTTTTATTCGGAAATTTAAAATTAAATATAAAATTGTAGATTATTAGATCTTTTTAGATTCTGTGTATTAAATCATATTAAACTTAGGAAAATTGTAGATTTTATTTAAGGACCACATAAGTAAACAAATTTATAATTGGTTAAAAAATATTATTCTATAATAAAGGCCCTGTTTGACAATCAGTTTATTGTATTAATTGTTAGTTGATAGATGATTATATCAGCTGATTTATCCAATGGATTGTATTAGTTGTTTGTTAGAGATGTTTGGTAAAATAAACTGTTTAGTATTAACTGTTTATGTGTAAAATGATTTATGAGGATATGATTTTCAAAAAATATAAAGGTATTAATATTATATATCTTAGTATTTCGTTGAATATTCTTATAATAATTTAGATTTTAAAGAAGTCATGTTCACCTGTACTGTTTCATCATCTATGAGAAATTTATACAACTCTTTTATTTTTATTTTCGTTTAAGGTCAACATTTTATTTTTAACTTATAACTGCATAAAATAATTATAAGAACAAATACTGTTCCTAAAACATAGGTATATAGGGACCTCAATTAAGTTGTCCAACTTACTAGAAATTGTTGTATATTAAAACTAACAAAAGTATGATGCGTATGGTACTTAATTACAACTTAATAAAGAATACAATTTAAACAACAAAATATTATACAACTTAACAATAGAATTTAAAGAGTATAGTTGACTTTTGATGATTAAAATTTTGGCTATTGGATGAAAAAGCTCCTATATAGGAGCGTTTTTATTTTTAGCTACTAATTTTCAATTAGCCGATAAAAGAGCTACTCTTCAAACAACTTTATTAGTTGTTTAAATAGTCAAACAGCTAAAAACAACCAATCAACTAAAAAATAGCTAATTAGTAGGTAATCAAACGAGGTCAAAATAAATTTATAACAACATAATTACTAAATCAATTAGCAAGTATTTATTTAATTCTGAAATTCCAATTATGAGTTTGTGACCAGAAATTTCACATAATATTCCCATTTTTAAAGCATTTTCAACTTGAAAGAAAAAAAATACTCATTATAATTAGGAATGAATCGTGTTGGATTTATCGAACTTAAATAATCCAAAATCTAATCAGATTTGATTAAATTTATATTTATTTTTAAATTTGGGAACGGCTTTAAGTTAAGTTGAATATGTCGACCTTGAATTTGGTCGAAATCTGAAAATTAGGAAAAAAAATTTTAAGCCCAACTCAAAGTCCGATCAACAAAGATTGAATCCAATATTTTCTGATTTATATCAAAATAGATTGCCACCCGTTTCACTAGTGCTATTAATGGTACACATTAAGTGGATTGCACATGGGATGCGCATTAAAGTCCATGGTTAAGTCTAGAAGACTAATCCCGTAATTTCTTGAAACTCTTTCTTAACCGTAATTTATGATCAATATCTTGGCTGACGTGTAAATATTAAATAAATTATTTAATACATATAATAATTTATATATTATTTAATTCTGAATTGTTACTTTATATCGAAATTTTATTAATTTATACTTAATTATTTGTAATTACATATTGTTTAATACACCTTATATAAAATAAGCTTATTTTAGTCTTCTTTAATGTAGTATAATCCTATCTACTAGTTAAGGATCCGACTGCATATTATTAGACCTTTTTAGACTTCACGTCTCAATAAAATTTTTACCGAATATATTTTTTTTTGAAAAGAAAGGTAATATGATTAAAAGCGACGAGAATAAATCTCAAACAGCACGTCGGATATATCAACCCATAGTCGAAACCTGTCATAGCGAATAGAGTTACGCGCTAGCAGGTAGGCACACCTATTTTCTTGACGCCTAATCCAATAGACTTGAATATCCGACCTAGAAATAAGAATGGCCTTACAAGCGGACACTAGCAAACCAAAAGCAGAATTATCCTCACACAAGAAATTCATAGCTAAATATAAGGACTGATAATCGGTAAAGATACAACCAGGATCAAGTAAAGACTCGAAATAGTTGTTATTGTTGTGGTATTTATTTACCTTCCATTCTTCATTTTCTAGATTACTTGGCTGATTGACCTTTGAATCCTCCAGACGTTGAATAGGTAAACAAGCAAGTCAACCTTGTTCTTTTCTATTCACTATAATTTAAATTTTGACTTTAAGTTATGAACCACTAAAAGATATTTTAAAGGGGGCATTTATGTCAACTCATTAAATTTACATGACAAGAGTGTCATAACCGACGCCTTATCAATATCTATAGTTGTTAGGCGGCGTGTGGGCAAGTAACTTTGCTATGAATGGGTTAGTTACAAAAGCCATTGAATCACACCTATCTGCATTCATCCCATTTTTTGGCTCATTGTTCCCCTTGCCTAACTCAATTTCTAATGCCTTAGTTTTCTTCAATCCACCTTCTTTTTGATAGGGATACTAAAACTCAGGTGCACAAAATATAGAAAGATCTTTACGTAATATATAATAATATCTTAATTACATATTTCGGATCGAACGTGAAAAAGCAAGAAACGAAAAAATGCAAAAAATATTTGATTTTGGTCTCCATAATTTTAAACGAGCTTTTCGATGCCGAAATGAGCGCGAATCTATTACCGTTTTCTCGAAAAATACTTTTCGAAACACGAGTAATGTAGGGACGGAGCTAGAAATTTAAGATAGGAGGGTCCAAATGTTTAATTTTTTAAATTTTGAAGGGCTCAATATACCACTGACTTTCAAATAACTTTATTATATATAATATTTTTTAACTTTGAGGGGATAGTGTATTATTGGGCCCCACCTAGCTACGTCTATGGAATAAAGTCTTTCTACAATTTTCTTAAAACGTAAGCTCTTTTAACGAGTTAAAGAATCCTTATGTTTACGATTGATTATATGAGTAATTGTAGGAGACATTAACCTTTATATATAACATTTATATCAAATTTTCATATCATAAGATTGATATAAGTCCGGTCTATATTAATTGGAATCTATTTTTGACGTAGACTTCAACTCATTGCTTACTATTTTCTACATAAGAGGGCTCTTTGGTCTTTTTCTCGAGTTACGTAGTTTAACTGGCAAAGCCGTCTTTTTGTAAGTTGGTGGAGACTGCCTAACAGAAA
This sequence comes from Erythroxylum orinocense, assembly GCA_025531955.1. Lineage (NCBI taxonomy): Eukaryota > Viridiplantae > Streptophyta > Magnoliopsida > Malpighiales > Erythroxylaceae > Erythroxylum > Erythroxylum orinocense. The sequence continues at coordinate 26,316,834 of JANZLX010000007.1, read as the reverse complement.
AACGAATCACTCGAGACTTGAAAAAGTCCTTCCCCTAACTCGGGGCGTAAAAGGGCATAAACGTCACTACAGCAATCGACGTGGGGTTGAGTTTGGTCACAGGCTTTCGGCTAACCGGGGATAGCCGGTTCATTCGTGTTTGGAATCCATCAACGCAACGCCGACTGGGGTGTGATATTTTATATTTTATTCTAGGGATGGGGGCCACGCGCTTCCAGTTGCGTTCGACTGCCACACGCTATCTGTCTGTGCCACACGAAATCTACTTAAATCCGCAAAATCCGTCTGCTGTTTTCAGTCACCCAACGGACGAACAGTAACGAGTACATTTAATTAAGCTATTATTTTATATGACGAAGAATATTAATTATTATAAGTGAAAAGGCACTAAAAAAAAAGACAACTTTAATTAAAAATATAAAGCTTTCCCACTATGAAGATAATTATAAGTAAAGTTTAAATAAAGTATTTCTAAATATTCTAAAATTTAAGCTTGACTTTTTAATAAAATTTCGATATAATCTTAAGTTTTTGTATTGCTTCAAAATTTCGAGTTTTATTGATTATTAAGTAAGTAATTTTATTTTTTAAAAGGATATTTCTTCGTGTAGGCCAACTTTTCAACTAGTTAAGAATAAGGTCGCGTATTACTGAATCTCTTCAAATCTTGTATATCTACTAAATTTTATTGAATTTTGTTTTTTATTTCTTCAAAGTTTAGCTAGTTAAATTAAAATTTACGTCATTGAAAACCTTCTGACAAATATTTTAAAAACTGAATTATAAAATAAAAGATTTAAGATTTAAAATATTTAACAAATATTAGACAATTATAAATTTGACTAAAGATTAAATATAATTAAAAAGCTGACATTACTTGACGAAGAATTTAAAATTTAATTAAAAAAGATATTATTAAATATAAATAAATTAATTTATTTTAATTTATAATAACTTGTTAATGTCTAATTAATAAATTAACCAATTTTTGAAGACAAAAATTATTAAAATAAATTAAATATAATTTAAAAATTTTACATTTTAACAATGGAATCAATCAAATTTTTTTAATAATTGTTTTGCACTTCACAACATTCGAAAATATTAGAAGTGAGTAGTTCGTGCTACTTCATTTGTTTTCTTACCCTTTCCTTGACTCGATTAATTAATTAATTACTTTAAGAAATGATTAATTAATTAATAAATCGATTATTTTTAACAAATTTATTAAAATAATCTAACTACAAAATTAAAAACTAAAAAAAATAATCGATTCAAAACAATCTCAACCCGTAGTTCTGTCAGGTTGATTATTTTTAACCCACAAACCGCTTATAATCCGATCAACTCGAACCAAAATCAAGTTTAGCCAAGTTGAGCTAAAATTGACATCCCGAACACTTAATCCACCTCTAAACATAGGAAACTCTTGTGTTAAGACTTATACGACTTAAAGCTTTCATAAAATACCAGCTATCGTCACTATGCACCCGAAAAAAAAAAAGGAAATCCATCTTTGTATTATCCGATTAAAAAATAAAGATCGGTCCTTCTAAGTTCCTCTCGAATGTGGATGCATAATCCAAACAAGCAACAAGTGCTCGATAGCTAATTAGCAATACAATAGCATTAAACATTGTGTCAAGGGTTTGGTGGAAAAAGGATGGCTTGTTAATGGAGTTATCTGCTGGATTATGACTAGGAATGGTCCAAGTTCGAAGCTCAAACCCCATTTGCCCAAATTGACGAGAGATCTTAACCTTTTAAGCGCTTCTTGTGGCTAACATTTTGGTTTTCTCTTCAATCAAATCTAAAATATTGGAGATCGTCAACTAATTAATCTATAATCTTGGGACCATTTTTACACTTAATATGCAACAATGATTTGGTGCCCGTGTGACGAAAGCAACGACTTAAAAATACTAAACCGGTTTAACCAATTTAAAAATTTTGAAATAGTTAGGGTGCGTTTACTTTCAGAAAACAGTTTTTTATTTTCTATCTTGATTTTTTGCATATATTTTTAATTTTCATTTTCAGTAGAAAATTGTCGAAAACATGTTTACTAATTAATATTGAAAAAATTATTTTCTAAAATTGAA